>JANHFX010004983.1:0-11831 GCA_027560015.1 Chloroceryle amazona | reverse complement strand
TTGCTGCAGCCCCACTTGAGGGACCTTCTCCATATGCAAAAGGAGGTCTTCCAGAAGTTAAATTATGCCTTTCTACCTCCATCCCAGACTTCCCACTCTCCATTCTTTGACTCAAAATCCCAACTAGAAAAGTCCTCACCTAGTTTCAAGCCCTGCTCTTGAAGAAGTAAAAAATCTCATGTCCTGCATGAAAACAAGAGAGTTTCTCCTATCTGGTGCCAGCAAGGCATTGAAAGCAGAGAGTGCTTTGAATCCAGATTTACCTTCAAGTTGTCACTCTGCTAACCAACTGCTCACTGGATACCTGCCCACAGAACATCAAAGATACTGCTTATCAATGTGGGAGCATCTTGAAAACTCAGATAATGACAAGGGACCCTGGTCACTGTTCAAAGAGAAACTTCAAGAGTTTGCAATTTGAGCAATTGAGTTTGCAATAGCGCACAACTGATTCTAGAGGCTGCATCCAATATTTCCCAGGAGTCATTATACACAACTACAGCAATTCATTAGGGATCTACTTAAATAAGAAGACAAAATAAAAATTCTGGCAAAAAGCCTGTCCACCGCTGAACTAAGCTGAATGATTCAAATCAATAAATGTCATCTCAGTTACGAGAGGCTAAATCATAAGCTCCAAATGCTTCTACAAGACACAGCGAGAAGAAATTTGAAACTTCTGCTTGTTGGTAGAGCTGGCACTGAGATTTAAGAGCAACACAGCACCCCTGATGCTTCCTAATTCCCAGAAAACACTGCACGCCCATACAAGGGCCAGCAGTCGAGACAGGTTGTGCAGTTGCGCCAAATGACACAAGCAAACCTACAAAGCTGTGGCTCCAGCACATGGTTTGTATGTGGCTTAACTTCAATAGCCACCCAATAACTCCCAAACTGGTTTTGGAATCCATTCATTCACAGAGATTTGTCAATGCAGAAGTGGCCTCAAATGAGCAAAAAAACTCTTGGAAGTAAACAGTTGATCTAGCTCCATGGAATACTTAAAATTTCCCTTTACAGCCTCTGCCCTCAAGTTCTTTAAAGTTGGTAGGTTTGAATCCCAAATACTATCTGAAAGCTTTTCAGTAATCCCAAGCCAGTTCCCTTGATATACATTTTTTTTTTTAATAGTATTTAATAGTCACAGAATGTTAGGGGTTGGAAGGAGCCTCTGAAAATCATCGAGTCCTTACCCCCCCTGCCAGAGCAGGACCAAAAACTAGGACAGATCACTCAGAAATGCATCCAGACCAGTCTTGAGAGTGTCCAGAGAAGGAGACTCCACAACCCCACTGAGGAGTCTGTTCCAGTGCTCTGTAACCCTTACAGTAAAGTTCTTCCTCATGTTGAGGTGGAACTTCCTGTGCTCAAGCTTGAATCCATTGCCCCTTATCTCTATATATAATATATATCTATATCACAGATTATAGCAAGACAAGAAACAGTAAACAAAACCCAACCTAGACTAGCATCCTAGCAAGGGCTTAAGATAGCCACATGGCTTTTGATACTATCTTTTGATGACAGAAATACAAACTTAGGGCCAAAGCATCCCTCTCTGGAACAAAGCTGGAGGACAGAAGATACAGCAGGATCCTGCAGGAACCCCATTGAGTTCAGTGGGCATTCGCTGCACTGAGTACCTCGGATGAGGCTGCAGGATCACACAAACCAGCTGATAATGTAAAATTAACATCACCACCTTTCACAAACAAGCACCCCTAGACAAGGCATCCCTTCAGCTAAAGCTCCTGTCCCTCAGCCAGCAGCTGTGCTGACTTCAGACATAAGGACCTGCATTATAACGAGCCATAGGCAGCAGGAAACAAAGTGTGCATCTCATGAAGAGCCTGAAAGGCCCATTGTAATTAATTGCTCTCAGCCCTGTACATTGAACAAGACAAAAACAAAAACCACAGTTTTCTTTTGCTGGTAAACCCTAAAGATGCTGCCCACTATTTCTCAGAAAGGGCCTGATAGGCCCATATATCCAATGCTCTCTCTGCCCATCACACAAACCTCAGTACTCAGCATAGGCTACGGGAAGGTTAATTCCCACAATAATCAGATTTTACAGACAATGCATGCAGGACAGAAAGAAAATCACCATGGTTTAGTCACAGAGACATGTGGTCTCCTTGGGCTGGACCTGCTTGCTGCCCACAAAAACCAGTGACTGACCACCAAGTGCAGATGGGATCCAAGCACAGGGAAAACCATTTACCCATTGCCAGCTAATGTTTCTGCTATGAGTGTGTCAGTGCTCAAACGAAATAACAGTTTACTTTAGCTCATGGGCAAGGACGGGTGCTCTCCCAGCAGAGCACGGGGAGCATCCCTCCAATGGAGACGTGCTCCCAGTGAGCCTGGAAACAAGGAGTGGGATGGAGGGAAGGTGGTGTTTCAATTTTTCGCCTTTTTTTAAACATCAAAATCTATTTTAATTGTCAATAAAAATTAATTTTCCCCAGGTCAAGACTATTTTGCCCCTGACAGTAATTACTAGTCTTTATCTCAACCCACAAGCTTTTTCACCTCATTTTCTGCCCACGTCCTGTTGAGAAGGGGAGTGAGAGAGTATCTGGGTGGGTGTCTGGCTGCAGCCCAAGGTTAATCCACTACAATACCTCAACAAGCAAGGTGGATACTCCTTAAAATAGAAAAGTTAAAGCTTTAAGAACAACTTGGAGAAAAATAGCTTTACTAACCCATGACAATTACATCTTGTCCTGCAGCAAAAACGAATGACAAGAAGTAATCCACAGGACTGAAAAACTGGAAATCTAAAAAGTTTTTCCTCTTTAAAAAACAAGACCTAGTCACATCGTTATTTTTTCTGTTGTTACCCAGTTACAGGGAAAGAAAGGATCAATCCCTAATTTGTCATCTCAATACATCATGCAACATTCAAACTGTGGCAGGATGAGAAGTAAGCATGTTTCCAGCAGAAGAAAGTCATTAGCATGGCACAACAAGCAGCAGAACACTACTGGCAGCATTTCTCCTTCATATTTTTCAAAATAATTTTCTTTTAGTCAGTATTTTTAGATTCTCTTTCAGAAGCTTCAAATGTTGCTCCTCTTCTCCCTTGACATTTCTCAGTATAGACGTGTGTGTGTATGTCTACGTACAGGTCTGGTATTATTCAGAGGCACAGGGGACTCATCCTACTAAAGCATCAAGCAAGGCACATGCTGGTCCTCCTGCAGCCATTCAGAGATTCTCTTCAAACCAAAGTGTGAGGTTTAGCCTCATCATGCTCCTAAGCAACTCTCTGGTCTACTGCTAATGATGTGCCAAACTACGTTTGCATGAAGCTGAGGAGAGAAGTGGAAAGTAGTAGCAGCTATTTCACATCCTCCTTTTCAGAAATAAAACCAAGAACCCCAAAGCAACCTTTTTTGCAGCTCTTCCTGTTCAAATTCTACCCGAGCAAATGAAGATCATTTGTTGTTTAACACAACAGGGTGCAATCCTATGAAGTTACGATGTTTTCTCACTCCATGTAATCCCTTTGGACAATTAGAGGGATAAAACAAATCTGAAACTACAGAAAACGCAGAACTCTGTCCCAATATAGCAGGCATACCCATCTAGCTGAGAGCATGCAAAGCTGCACCTAATAAAGGTTTCAAGCAGACACCAGGAAAAAAAACAACAACTTACTTTTCACCTTACATACATCTGTAGAATAATTCATCTGTTTTAGGAACATAGAGAGCATGGCTGCCTGGCACCTCGACTAGAAAGCAATTCCACGTAACTTCATTCGATTCTTCAGGCATTAAAATGTTAAGCACCTTAAGATACACATATACATGTTTCTTATGTATTGACCCAAACCCAATGCTGATTTCAGTTCAGCCAAAAGTCTAACTTTTCGGAGGGAATAAAAAAAAAAAAATTACTGTCTGTTTTTAAAAATGAAAAGTGAAACATTTCTGAAAGGTTCCTGTATTCTTCCATGCTCATACCCCACAACTCTTCTCAAACAGCCAAACTTTCTTTCAGTTTCTTTATGGTAGAGTCTGTAGTTGCCTTTTATTAGGAAAAAAACAACCCACCCAAACTGAGAATATGTTGGATTCAGATGCAAACATCAAAGCACCAAAGAAAACTTGAAAGCAAATATGTCTTAGTTGCTTCAGAAACTATAATGCTGGGTGAGTCACGAAGACCTCAATACAGCCGAATTATCCAGGTTGCTTCAAAAGCCTCACTGTCATTTTATGGATCACCACAAAACTGAATTTAAGTCTTTTTTCACGTTCAGTAAACTATGGCATTATGAATTATACAGGTGAACAGCATGTTAAGTGTTTTAAAAGGACATTTAAATATTAAAAATAAGACAATTCCAGAAATCCCTGCCCATAAAACACATCAGTATGTTGCATGGAAAGCCAACAACTGTGCTTTCA
Organism: Chloroceryle amazona; assembly: GCA_027560015.1. Taxonomy (NCBI): domain Eukaryota; kingdom Metazoa; phylum Chordata; class Aves; order Coraciiformes; family Cerylidae; genus Chloroceryle; species Chloroceryle amazona. The sequence continues at coordinate 7,410 of JANHFX010004983.1, read as the reverse complement.
CATATGCCCTCAGAGCCATTTACCTAAAAGCCACTGTGCCTGCAAACATGCAGAAACCATCCACGCATAGCTACAGACACCAAAAAGATAGGGATGCTAAAAAAAATAGAGGGAAATGAGCTGGCTGCTTGGCAAGGAGAAAGGATACTATGAAGGGAAAGACAACAGAGAAGGAAAACCAAAAGCCAAACAAAAGCAAGTTATTTATTTTCTCTAGTTCAAAAAGAAAAGTAACTATGATGATAAATATTTGAGCAAACCTGAAATAAAGATTTTTGCTTTTATGCTGCAGGCAGTCATCTAAAATTATAGAGTGTGTTCAGGCGCTGCTGCGATACGAGCTCCAGTTAAGAGATCTTCAATAAACTGGGCTCCGTGCAAGAGCAGGAGGAGAGGGCCTGCCTCCCTCGCTTCAGTAAGGGATGTGTAGGTATCAAAATGCAAAAGCACATCACATTCAGAGTAAGGCTGGGAAACGGAAAGTTGCTACCTGAAAAGCTTAGGAAATCCGATTTTAGTTCTGAGGTCTTTCCTAGGTTTGCTAGGCGAGCAGGGGCAGATCCCATCACACCTGTGCTGTAGGCCTTGCAGCCCCACCGAAAAGACAGGAAAAATGAAGAGTTTCTTTTCTGCATGCTGTGATCCATCCACTCAAACTGAAAAATCTTGGATGCAGGGACTATCTCTCTAAACATTACAGAATGCTTCCCTTAACAGGGCAGAGTGTCCCAGCACCGCTGGGAAGAAGTGCCAGACGCTCCAGGACCTCCCTGAACAGCTTGCTATTGCCATTGATTGTATTGATAGTGGATGAAGCATGGCGGGATGGAAGCTCTCCTAAGTGGAGCAGGAAATGCTGTTTGCATTGCAGTGTGTATCTAATACGAGACGGAACGTCTACTGGTTGCTCCAAGGTGACCTGGAGAAGGGACCCTTGGGGTTCTAGTCCTGGTTTTGCTGCAGAATAATAATGAAACCTTGTAAATCAAAATCAGTGGCCCATTTTTTTATGCAATAGGAAAAAATGAATTCTTCCAGATTTCACTGGAGCGCTTAAAGGAATTACTACACAAAGTATTATCATGTGTTTCTTTAAATTTCCTTGGATGCTGCTTCAAATGTATCACTTTGCAGTTTCATCTGGGCTTGATCAGAAGACAAAGCTGCACCAATTCATCCAAACTGCAACCTCACCCACTAAATAGTAGGGTATTGTTTAATCTTGCTACTGTGAAGGAATAACTAGAGACCAAGGAGTGTACAAGTAAGAAAACGCTTTTGATTATTATACACAGAGGATAAATTCTTTTTGATGAATTGCAGAATAACTCTTTTGACATAATAAATTTACACTGCTGTAGCAGAACAGAAGCTGGCTTTTGCTTCTTTACAATAGCCTGAAAGCACGGGAAAAGAAAACCCATGCAACCTGAGAGACATCCCTTTCTGGAAACAGTGAATATCTGCTCTCCCTTTCAGAGAAGCAGTGGGATCACAGTCCAGCTGAGCCCTCCCTGGGTCAGGGGCTACACTACAATTTGAAGAGTCACACTACATAAAGTTACTAAGCAAGAACACCACATACCTCCAGACCAATGCATGTTCTGATCAAGATCCCTTTAAACCTCAGCTGCACTAATACTGCAGGCCACTAAAACTCAGAGCTAGCTGTCACATAGGTATACAGCAAATGCTAAAGGGATTTTGGAAGTGAAGGCTGGCCAAAAGAAATGAGGTATTGGTTTTTACGATGGATCATAACATTTCTAACAGGCTGCTCTTTCAGGGCTTACAAATATCACTTGGCCCTTACAGAGAAAAGGAAGAACTGCCAAACTTTCTGCTAAGCATAATAAAAAAATAAACACTAAAATCAATTAGTCCATACTCTTACACATCAGGTGCATTATGACTTTCAATTCATTTAACAAAAAAGGCATCAAATTGTAAGTTTGGGTTTACCCTGCAAATGGCACAGACTACATCATGTAAGAGATAATATGTTTATCTCTACACCACTACATCTACTATTAATAGATAAAAGAGAACTTTAAACCAAAGTATAAATGTCAGTTACCTACAAACATTCCTGGTACTCAAATATCCAACCTACACCTGGATCAGATTTGTTTCTTCTAATTTATATAAAGTCTTTATATTAGAGAGTCAATGCCACAGACCTGACCCAAGCTTGCCCCGGAGTCTGAAGGTGTCAGAACACAGAGCTGGATCTGGGTTCTCCTCCACCCTGAAGTTAGAAACCCAACAAACATCAAAAAGCTTCTTAGAGGAAAAAAAAAATATGAATGTAGTCAAGAGAGATAGTTTAGAATAACTTTCTGTGCAACTCAGCTGCAAACCAGACAATATTCTCTAATGGGAAAGGCATACTAGAAACAACTTTCCAGAAATAACATTGCCAGCAAAGATATATTAAGGGAAAATGAACTGTAAGCAGTAACCAGCCAATGCTTGGCAATCTTCATCCCCACTAAAACATTTATTTTCACTCCATGGTTTTTCTTCCCCTTAAATACCTCAGTGACAAATAAATTATGAGCATTACAGCTAATTTATTACTCAGCACTGCTGAGGATGGAAAGGGAGGGGGGGGAATAGTCATATTTTAAAGCTGATTCTTATTCTAGGAAAATAAATACTTCAATAAAAACAATAATAAATTCAATGGGAAAAAAAATGTTCTTGCAGTTAAGTCACTGGTCTGAATCACCTGAAACTGGAATTCCTTGCTGTCAGGTTCTTCTCTTCCCATGCCTAAACCATTCAGGTTCTGCTGCTGTAAACCAAGCAAGCGTTTTCCCTGTAGCTTCATCAACAGAATCAAGCTCTTAATCTCTGCCTCAGTTTCCCCACCTGCAGCACTTCTCCCACCCAGTCTAGTCAGACCGCAAACACTTGGGGGCAAATTCTGCTTTACAGCACCAAGCACAACAGGAAGCTTTGAAGTACTGCAGTAATGCTGTATTAAAATTGTCTTGACATCCTCCACATGGGCCTCTCCGCTGACTTCAAGGGGGGTTTGACCAGGTCTCTACAACAGGAGGCAACTGTTTTTTGCAACAGGAGGCAGTATTGTATTTGTCACATCTAACACGGGGGGAAGGGATGGTGCACCAAAGCAATTTAAAAATCCAAGAGCCAAATTCTGCTCTTAATCCCTCAGTTCCCTGGTGTGAAACTCACAGGATCCCTATTTCCATTTGTTCCAGCAGGAACCCTTTTATGATCAACCTCTGTATTTATCTTTAATGCTTTTCTCCCCCCCGCCCTGGCCCTGCATATATAATTTCAACATTTCCATTAATATCCCAAACCTCAGTGGCAATAAAACTAAACAGAAGGAGCCTGTCTCAGAGAGCACATGCGCACACACAATCTCACCTGGACTCACATGTACTATTTTTACTGCAGATATCTTAAGAGGGCTTTTTCAAGCTGCAGTCAGACACTGCTTCATGGGCAAAACTCTAGACGGGAAGTTCAGCGTGGCTCAAAAGTTTTCATTCAGCAAAACGAGTAACAATTTGGCATTCATTCCCACGCAAACACCAATGCGTGCGCCTTGGGAGGGACCAATTATTTTCCTTTCCATCTCCTGCTCAGGCCAGTCATCTTCTATCACTTGATAAAACACATGAATAGCTGCATTCAAAGCCGCAGCAAATAGAGACATCTCAGTAAAGCTCTAAAAACAGCTATCTGGAGCACACCAAATAACTGTTTCTCAACACGCTTCCCATATGCAAGCCCTTTATCAAAAGAAGCCCATGACTTTGGCAGATGTTGGGTGTTTGCAACTAGGTCAGTTAGAACTGAAGCGAGCTGAGGCTAAAGGCTAGGGAGAGAAAATTAAATTGCATTCCTGCTCCACAAACTGTGGTTGTCAAACTGAGAGCTCTTTGCCTTCTGCTAAAGCAATGATTTCACCACTGGCTAGGCAAAAGGTTTGACTGGCAGAGTGATGAAATGCCTCAGCGATAAACTGTCAGGAGCACTTGGAACACTATTACCAGTTAAAATATTCCAAAATATAATGCACGTAGGAATTAGGGGGGGACACGACACGACAGGGAGGGAAGTGCTGCCAAGGTATGTGAATCAGCCTTATCGAAATCCTCATCGCTGCACGGCCGGCATGACTGATTACACTGCTGCATTCGCCTGAAAGGCACAAGGCTCCGTCTGGAAAACGCCTTTCCCTCCCGGTGCCATCTGTACCAGTAACACTCAGCTCTTTAATCCACGGACCTGCGCTGCAGGAGAGTAACAGGGGGTGGAAATCATCCGAGCCTTTAAAAGTTGCTGTGAAAGCCCTGAGTAACTTCTGCAGCAGGAATGCCTGCAGACTACAAGCAGCGTTATCTCCGCTGCCACTGCAGTTGCTGGGAAATTCAAGTTTCCAAAAGCATGCAGGAGTAATTAGATGAAACCAAATAAATGCATACACAAAACCTTACAAGAATATGCAAATAATAGGGTGTATTCAGCAGCCCCAGAAATTAAGGCAGCAGTGGAGGCTTGTATTTGCATAAACTATGCAGGATATGGCACCAAGTCATTTTGGAACCATGTGCGTTTTGCAAACAGCAAGCACAATAACTGACAAATATTTTGGAACGTGACATTGATCAAATACTCCCTAAAACTTCCCCTGAAGAATCTCAGGGACACTGTACTAATTAACCACAGACATCCACTGCTGGCATCCTGGGGTATTTTCACCGCTGAGTTCTGTGGGAAAAGAAATGGACTTTATAGATTGTTATCAGCATTTATTATTTATAAAGCCCTGTTGGCAAGCACAGTGTTTTATGAACAAATAAAAGTGAATGATCTTGGCTTCAAAACCACATAATGAATGAATGTATACTTTGTACATACATTCAAGTGGGCGTTGCTAGTTTATTGTGCAGCGAACATGGAAAAAAGTCATTTTTACACCTCTAAAAAGAAATAACAATACCCACTTCTAAATGCACTGACACGAAAGCCAAGCCCAATCAAAACTGAGCTCTTCAATCACTCCTAAGAAGCCAAGCCCCTGCCTTGTTTTCTTACCAATCTGAGTTTTTGCCTTCATAGTCTCCCTATGCAGAGCAGGGCAGACAAAAACCGAGGAAACCAACTCGTCGCCGTATAAGGCAAAAAAAAGGTTTCTCTTCCTGAGTTACAAATAACTAGGGAAAGTCACACATGTGGCCAAGCAAAGCAGAAGTATGAATACAGGACTCACTCACTGCTGACAGGCTAAAATTAGTAGTTTATTCAACTGCACAAAACTACGCACTGTGTCTGTCCTCCACAGCATCTCCGTATTTGTCTGTGTTTCTGTTTGCTCTCCGCTTTGTCTCGCCTGCTAATTTGTCCCTCGGGGAGCACACTGCCGCTGAGCCCAACAGCCCCCCCGCGCATCCCAGGAGCCCGAGTAAATGAATATCCACTTGCAGTTACACCTGGGCAACTCCACCGTGCCTCCACTGATTCCACCTCCCCATGACAGCACCTGAGAACAGCACTTGGCCCCACGGGACACTCAGTCTGCAGAAACGATTAGGTCCTTCACTTTCCATCAAGCATCTTCCCTGCTCTGTCCCCTACGACACCTGTAAGCACAGCACTGGTCGCGATTCCCTTTAAGCACAGATTTACCCTCCAAAGATAATTCCACATTTGCATCTGTTCATTGTACGACGAGCTGCCTGGTATTTGCCATGATGGCAGATAAATTATACAGGGAACGGAGGAACACTTGCCCAGTGCAGCTGGGCCACTGCTTATGCATGCTGGGGATTGCTGTGCTTAGTTTTCTTTTTTTTTTTTTCCTCTCTCTTTCCCTCGCTGACCAGTTGTCTGTTAGTGGATCTGCCTGGCCGGGTGGCAGGGGGGCATGATGTCATCTGGTCAGGATACAGTCCAGGAGAAGGGCAGAGGGTGGATAGAGACAGCAGCACCTCAGTCAAGTTAACCCCTCGGAGAAGGGAGGTAGGGCTTCAGGAATGGCAGCGGTATTTTCCAGCCAGTGGGGCTGGGGTGTGTGAAACACCCCACAGGAGTGAGAGGAAGCGAGCGTGCTACTCCAGTACAAAGCATGCCACGAGAGTTGGGGAAAACAGGGAAAGAAATGCTAAACTGGGGAAGACAGGGCAACACAAAGGAGTTTGAGGAAAATGCCGTATTAGGGACTATCACTGCTCAGACACTATAGCGAAGTGTGCCAATATACAGTCCTCTAGCAGATCTAACTATACATTGCCACCAAACTAGTGCCCGCTGGGTGACATCACCTCAGCAGGCTCTTCCTTGGCCATTACTCTGCCAAAGGATTATCCCACACTCATTCATGCTGACAGCTCATACTTCAAGTAGCACACGAGAAACAATGTATTTACTTGCTAAGGTGTTACTCACGTAGAAGAGGCATGTCCCTGTCTGGCACCTACAAATTAAGTGATACCCACCTATACTCACATAGGGTATAGAATTACTTAATTTATCTCAACAGATGTTAGCTCCCTTTGGAATTCCAAATACGCTCCAAACTAAACTTTGATCTTTTATTATATGGAGATGAGTGCTAATTTCTATTTCATATTCATCAGGACTATTAATCATGGTTTAGCCCCATACCTTGAAAAATTATAGATCACGTTCAGTACAGATTTGCATTAGTTGGAGCATGTGAGAGAGCAGCAGTGCTAAATACTGAATGCAAGTATTCTGAATACAGAGATCTTACACTTACTGTATAATATGTTACGTGTATGGCCTCAAAAAGCCTCAGATTATGAATACATTTCTTTTCCATGGAAACTATAATTCGCAAATCCAGCATGCTATTTTGAGAAATTTAAATCAACTATACACTTACATCTGCTGGAAGAGGAACACTTCATTTTCACAGGCTGCCTCTCTCGGTGCACACTCAAAAGGCACAAGCCCAGCCGTATGGACATCGTTCCAACTCTTCTACTACAGTTCTGCCTCTGACACCACATCTCACTATGCCGATTCAGTGCAAAGTCTTATTCTGACTGCTCGCTACCTAACACCAATACTTAGGGGGCTGCCGTGCTTACCACCGCCGCATCACCTGAAGAGGACAAGCAAAATTACTAACGAGGAAGGCACGAAGTAAATGCCCCACTGGAATCTCTTGGTATTTATTCGGTATAAACTGGAAAGACTGGCGTTTGACCCGAGTTGCTGGCCAGCTCGTAAACTAGCAGCAGCGACAAGCCAGCCGCATGCACCGCCGTGCACCGGGGGTTCGGGAGTCCAGGGGACCGGCTGCAGAAGTTACCGCCGCACACGCGGGGGGGACGGCAGGAGGGTAACCCCTCCGCACTGCTGAGTCATTTACGCCGCGAAACGCTGGGCTGTTGTAAAACC
>JANHFX010004982.1:0-25892 GCA_027560015.1 Chloroceryle amazona | reverse complement strand
CGGGGGGGAAGGGGCAGCTGGTGGCCGGTGTGGTGCCTGCCGGCGCCCGCCGGGACGCCTCGCACAGCGGCCCACCAGCCTGCCCCGGGCGCGAGCACGGGATTCAGCCACGGGTCCCTGGCCCACGCTCAGCGCGGTTCAGCGGGGCCGGGCCCGTCTGCGGGGAGCGCAGGTGAGGATGGATAACATGGCTTCCCTCTCACCCTGAGCTCAGGGCTGCATGGTCTTCTTCACACGTTTGTCACGTTAGCGATGCCCTTCACGTGGCACCTAGAGCGATAAGCTCCGTCAGGGACAATGAATTTAAGGGGAAACCCAAAGAGGGCAAGAGGGATCAAAATCCGGAATTCTGTTCCGTGTAACATTCTGTTGTGCTCCAATTTTCAACCTGATTGCAGTGATTCTGAGGAGTGTCTTAGCCTGAAAAAACAAATAGCTCTTCCAGCAGTGATGCACATTTAGCTAGGAAAAACAAGTGATGGTGTTGATAGCTACTGCAAACTTGTTTTGAAAGGATATAATATTCTCATATGTCATAGAACCATACCATATTGGTATTAATTCAAAGTGTTGTGTGAACACACAGTGAAAAAGAGCATTATTGAGATAACGTTTAGTGAAACAGTAATAAGCAGTAAACTCCTTATTTCTCTATGTAACAGCTCTTAGTGGTCAATTATGAAATGCTAACATAGTTTCTTTGTGAAGAACCAACGACTTGGAACATAGGAAAGCATACAACTGCAACTTACATTCAATTAAAGGGTTCAGGAATTTCCAAGCGGAAAATACACTTCTAGGGGCCATCCCCAGATGTTTGTAGAAAAGCGGAACTCATAGTCCAGCCAGAACTGACCGAACCCCACTAATCCAGTGCACTGTTCTCCTCACGCGTAGATCAGTCTGGGACAAGCTGGCAAAATGAAGCTTCCCTCACACCTTTCCACTCACTTTGTCTTAATCATTCTCTTTCTCCTTCATTTTATTCATACCCATTCAAATAAGTCTTGAGTTGTTTGGTTTGTTTGTGGTTTGTTTTTTGGTTCTTTTTGTTCTTTTTGTTTGGGTGGGGTTTTTTTTGTTTACTTTTTTGTAAAACAGAGAAACTCTGTCATTCTGTTCTATTAGTTGTACCTTACTATATATATAGTTAATATATAGACTACGTATACATAACATCAAACTTCCATGGTACGAATAATACATGTGTATGTACATATATAATGCATATATAAGAATACATGAGTCTAAATCTTGACTTTTACCAGTCAATGTACAATTTGGTAGCCACAATGCTCTTATTTTCAGCCTCCTTCAGCCACACTAATACACTCTTTAGCTCATTCCATTCTAATTAGACAATCTATCTGCCAATGATATAAGTAGTATCATCAAACCGTGGAACCATAGCATCTGAACTCCTCTGCCCGTGCAGACACTAACCAAGAGCCACTTCCTTTTTCTCAACAAATTCCTGTCCCTTGACAACTTTTGTTCCTTCTCCCTAAAGGGATGAGACAGAAGTCTTACAGCGTATAGACCTTCCCCTCCTTCTCTCACTGAGGAGAAGGAATCAGGTCCTAAACTCAAGAGTTCTTAGAAGCTAGCTTTCATTGGCACCAAGCTAAAATACACCAAAATCAGCAGGTAAGCATGGGCTACTTGTAGGAGTTGAAGTCTTGCAGTTTTATGCAGCTTAGTACAAAATGTTTAGTCATAGTGCTGTCATAAATACATTGTTCTGTCTCCCTGCTGTGGCCATGAAGGAAATAAGGATTGACCAACACTGTAAGGAATGAGTCACCTACAGATCTCCTTCTGCTTCTCTTTTCTTTCCTGTCCACTTCTGTAATTCCTTTCACTTCCTAAATTCAAAGATATCTCCATTATTAGAAATGGAAATTTATTCCTCTCTTCTGAGTGTTTTCATAGATGTGTACTTTGCAAAGAAACATTATTACTATTGAAGTGATTCACTGTCCCCAACTATCAGGCATGCTCTAGAGTTAGAAACATGAGTCCACATTCTAACTGAGCCCTTCCCTTCTTCAACTGAAGGCATGTTTTCTGAACTTCCTCAATTAAATTGTCCTCCTATGTTCTTCTGAAGTGCATTATCCTTAGCTTTTTTCTCTCCTCTTACAGCCCTTTCCTTGTAAACAGAACAGCTCCCTGACAACATTTTCTCATCTGTGCCTTTTCTACACTGGTGTAAATTCCACCATATTAAACTTCTAGTCTTTCAAAAGACAGTTATTGCATCTCCTACAATACAATTTCCAAACTTGTATACTGGATGAAATGCAGTTTTTCTTTAACTCATGTCTAAATTTGCTGGCATTAAAAATGTTAAGAGCACATCCTAAAATTTGGTGTACTTATAGTATTAAAATTCAGCTATAAACACATAATGTTAACACATACAATGATGGAGTTAAGAGTATATAAATTTATGAAAATGTCAGTCTGATGCAGCAGCAGCTCAAAAGCAAGTCGGTTCTTAAACAATTTGAAGAAAAGAATAAAATGGAAAATACCATCATCCTACACTATCAGCTATGTTGCACTCACGGTACAGTTTCCCTCCCTTTCCTCATCTCAGAAAAGGATGAGGTAGACAAGGTGCACTGAAGGACAGCAGGTCTGATTAAGTACATAAGGCAGTGCTGATCAAAGAACAAATAACCAGACCAGGATTTTTCAGTGGGGGAAAGAGAGGAGTGGAGGGGAGCCCCTGTAATAGAAATAAGAAATGGATATGATAGGGGCATCCTATGATAGTGCCTAAAATAGCAATCTATAAAAAACAGTAGTGGCTCAGAAATTCCAGAGGATACAATTGCTGGAGATTGGACAGGATCAAATCAGGACACTTGGGGTGTCCTTGGGGATCCCACCTGACATTCAGCTACCACTCCAGACCAGGACAAGGCTCTTGCACATCAAAGACATGCTTTTGCTGGCCCAATGAGGATGTCTCAAGTATTCTAGGTCACCTGAAACAGCTGTAAAGATCGGTGCCTAGGCAACAGAAAAAGAATTCTGAGGTTAACCCATGTGTCACAAAGCTGATGTATAGCCCACATGGCCCCAGGTGAACTGCACCATGCTGTGCAGTCACACCAATACCACCACTGTGGGTAGAGACCACAATGACACAGCTTCACTCTTTCTGTGTCTGAACTGGCTTATGCATTTTTTTGCAGCACTGTACCTCATAATGTAGACACAGCATAAAGCTAAATAGTATTACTACTAGAAACAAAGTTGCTGGTGTTTGTCTCAACAAAAACCTCATTTGAGGGTGGCATGGCTGCAGATATCACTCTGTGTATGTAGAATTAAGGTATTAGAAAAGAGAGAAGCCAATCACAGGTTGAGTTTTTCACAGCTCACTGGCAGGTAAAAATTTCTCCCGTGTTTTTAATACTAGTATATTTTGCATAGAAATCAAAGATACATAAGCCAGATAACTTAAAAATATCAGTCACTTTTGAGAGAAAAGCTTTTTTTTTTATGTACTTTTTTGTTGTCAGTAAATCAAAGTTGTACAATATATCACAGTGTAATTCTAAAGAAAACCATGGTGAAAAAGGTCTAGGAATAGCTATAGTAATCTTTCATTTTTCTGCCTCCTACAGTATTCTCACCAACCAAGAATTTTACATCCTGACTCTATTAAAAAAGTTGCAGCAAACACAGATGTTTCTGAAATGTGGGAGAATGATTTGCGCCCTATCCTGATAGAAAGATACTCAGGATCACAGGGAAATTACATTGTACGACAGGTAAGACGTTTCCTGAAAACCTCTGAGAATATCTATTATTTATATTCTGGTAACGCTTTAGTGACTAGACAGGGACAGACACATTCCTTTCATTAAGTAGGATGAACTTTACCATTGTTCAAGTCTAGACTGCATAGAGTCTACATGAGACAGCTTGCACTTCAGCTAACATGATTTCACAGGGCTGCATAACAATGAAAAATATTAAAGATCTGTTTTTAAATTTATGTTTTAAATTAAAAGGCTTGGCGCAGGTTTGATACGCTCAAAGTACAACATAACCATTGTCCTTTAGCTCACATGGGCAAGTTTTGGTCACTGATTCAAACCCCTTGGCACTGTTCACAGGGATGAAATAAATGACAGCAGCACTCCAACACACCCCCACCCTCTGCGCTTTTCCTGGAGAGGATCTGTGTTGTTGCGCTCCACTCCCATGTAGTGTTGCTTCAGACACATGTATCAACGCAAAAAGAGATCAGAGGGACCCAAAAGGGCAGGCAGTTAGAGTGGTCAACAAGACTAAGTGAACTCTGAGCCATGTACCATGCTAGCTGTGCTGGCACAAGGGCAGCAATGTGTTAATGCCGGGCAAATGTATCCAGACTGCACCTGGCACCAAGCCAGCAAAAGCTCCATCACATTGTATTTGAGCCACAAGGACTTCCCACAGGCCTGGGCTGCTGCCCTGTCAGCACCTCTGCTCTCACGGTGTGGGCATCTTCAAGACTACGTGCCAGGCTGGCTCTGGATTACATTAGCCAAGCAGGAGACTAAAACAGCCATACAGCTGTGTTTGCTAGAAGACATTCACAGCATCTCACTAGCCTTCATCTGCCCTTCAGGCAGTGACTCACCAGCTCCAAGACAGCCCTAACTATGTTAAGTTTATTTGCCACTCTGCAATTAGGAGACTGGAAAAATGCAGGGGTTTTTATGCTTTGCGTACATGCGCATGTCTCTATAGATTTAGTTTTGTGGTTTCGTGATACCCTGGAAGGCAGCCAAATGACAGGGGAAAATGTAAGGAAGAAAAACAACAAAAAAGAAGCTGAGCCTAGGCCACAAATCACATTCAAAATAAGATCATCCTGTTACAAGGTAACAGCATGTACTAAAGTAGACCCCCCCCAAAAGACAAAAAAGGAGAAGAGTCTTCCATTGTCAAAGCACAATGGAGTTGGAAATGGATGACATTTCTTTGTTAAGACACAGCAAAAGCATCAGACTCATTTAAGGGAAAGGCTAGTGCACACTGGGAACTCCATCCAGGCTGAGTTATTCCCTTTAATCCATAACAGACGTCCTTCTCTCTGCTTACAGATAGTGGATAGACCATACAATGCCATAAAAGCTTTCAGAGGGTGACCACAAACAAAATGGAAGTTTGTTCTAGTACTAAAATTTATGGCAATATTCCCACTGACTTCACTAAGAACAGGACAAGTCTTCAAAGTCTATTTTCTTTTTTTTTTCCCCTAGAGGCTTTTCCTAATGTTTATTTAAAGAGAGAGGAATGTGCCTTGAAGAAGCACTCTAGGGATCCATAAAAAATGTTTGACCAAGATGGCCCCCACAACTCTGTACTAAGTAGAACTGGAGTTGTTAGAGGTATTCTCTTTATATAGGAAGATACCTAAAATGAATGATCCCTTTTGCAGATTCACTGTTTTATTTGTATCTTTACATGAGCTACATTTACAGGATTTAATTTTTAAAAAATTGTTCTGAAAGGTTTAATTTTTTTTATTTAATTTTCAGGAATCAGACTGTCTCTAATAGCCTTGTAAACAACTTATGTCACTTGAAAGGCAAATTTCTCAGAATCTAGAAAACACATCCCACCCCCCAACAAACAAACAAACTAACACCCCAGCATTTTATTTTTTTTTATACCACCATGGCATCTCTGTGTGGTAATTGTCAAAACAGCCACACCATGTTTTCTGCAGCCAGTTCTGACATTTAGTTTAATGGCACATCTGAGTTTAGATTTGAAATTTGTCAGGTTACACCTGACAAAACACTGCTCTGGAAACTTCAGAGATCAAGATCTTAACCCATCATATTAATGGGCAATTATTCAAAGCACCTTCAGACTCCAAAGGCAAGAGACAAAAGGAAAAATTGAAAAGAAAGTGAGGCAGTCAAAGGCTAGGGTAGCAAAGACGTTGCTTATTTTATATAGTGACATTATTTTTTTTGCTATAAATTTTAGTTTTTAAAAATACCATGAACTTAGAGAAATAAGCTTAAGTGTCACTATTAATTAGCTAATGACAATTTGTCTGCAACATCTTTCTGAAGCAAGCAACATTAATAGGATTTTCTTTTTTTTAATTGCAGCATATCAAGCACCGTCTTCAAAGATTACAAGCTGGTTGGGAAATTGAAGAAGATACATTTCAGAGGTACACACCATATGGATATCAAACATTTTCAAATATTATCAGCACTCTCAACCCCTCTGCAAAACGCCATCTAGTACTTGCTTGCCACTATGACTCAAAATTCTTTGGACAACAATGGCAGGAGAGAGTGTTTGTAGGAGCAACTGATTCAGCTGTGCCTTGTGCTATGTTACTGGAGCTGGCACGTGCGCTCGATAAAAATCTTCAGTTAATCAAGGTAATTTGTGTGTTTCATTTTAATTTCATTTTTTGCAGCAGCAATAGGTCTTAGGGCACTTCCACGTTTCCTCCCATAGCCTTCGTGCCTGATCCTCTGCTTCCTGTGACTGTAGTAAAACTCCCATTGATTTCAAGATGAATAGAATTGAGATCTGTGTCTACTACTTTAGAGTACCTTTGCACATTAAAAATTCTTATGCAAAGGATGGATATCTAAAAATTATCTAGTAAACATACAAAAGTAACAATTTATGTATGAATAACACGTGCTACATAGACTCAGCAAGATACAATCCTACTTTCTATCTAAAAGGCACAGAACCTTGCTCAGAAATTCCTATCAAATTCAGTAACACCCAAGGGTCATTGATAAAGTATTGTTGCTTTCTGAATTATGTATTTTTAAAATCTCAGTTGTATTCTGTTTTGGGAGATGGTTGAACTAATTGCTGTGCAGGAGAGTTACGCTCATGTCCATTCATCCCATAATGATTTCAAGCTTTTCTTCTGGTTTTCCTTTATCCATTTGAATAGTTTATTTATGGAACATGTGATGGGTGAGTGCAGGAAAGCAGTAAAGTAGTATAATATCAACAGTCCGTGTTACCTATGCTATGAAAATCTGCTTTAAATTGTTGCCATTGCTAGTCACAAAAAGTTTGTAGGATTACAGATTCATGGTGCCATCTACTGGTGCAGTATTTACTCTTTACAGAAGACTAACAGAGCTTGCACAGGAAAAAGTCTCTCAAATGCTTAACAAAGTGTTGGGAATACACTCAGCTCAAGTATTAAGATTACTTGTCAGCAGTTGTTTCCAGAAACTGTTTTGGTCCGTTCTGACAGTAGAATATTTAAGAATTAGAAGGTTAAGAATATGATGATATTTTTAATCCTAAAACAAAGCACTCCTGTAATACATATGCTTTCATTTAGAAGCTCCATTAGAAGAAGTTTGCTTGATGGTTATTTATGGAACAACCTACACACCAACTTAAAGACTGGCATTTTTCAGAAGTGATATATATTTTTTGATTAAATTATTTTATCATGTAAGATGACAGCACTCGACAAAAGGCAGTCTAATTACTTTGCACAGGATACAATTTGTACAATCTGTTAAGAAAATATATTTTGGGATCCATCTGCTTAATACATTACCTCTTTGCTCAGCTCATAGTAGCATAACAAACTTTGTTATGTTTTCAGCCAAATCTATTTATACTTTGACTTGAAGCTTTGATTTTTATCTTGATGTTTCTCCAGTTACACAGCGTAAGTTTAGGATTAAGGGACAAAGACATCTCTCTATGCTATTCAGACCCGGGAATGTGTTAAACTGTAATAATAATACTTTCTAAAATTAAATGGTATTAAAAGTTTCCTCCAAAAAGTAATGCAAAATGACTGCTTTCAAAAGAGCTCTGTTCTGTGCAAAGGACAAAGGGCAGCAAAGCATTCATTAGAGAAATCCATATAACACCGTGAGCATAATC
Organism: Chloroceryle amazona; assembly: GCA_027560015.1. Lineage (NCBI taxonomy): Eukaryota > Metazoa > Chordata > Aves > Coraciiformes > Cerylidae > Chloroceryle > Chloroceryle amazona. The sequence continues at coordinate 17,978 of JANHFX010004982.1, read as the reverse complement.
AATATCATCTTGCCTGTGTGGGCGACATTTTATAAAAGTTTTCCACTACTGTTTATACTGGATCTGCTCCAGCTGGTTAGTTGTAGCCCATACAGGACATGACTGCTGCCAGTAACCCCACCTTTTCAACCACATCATGCAATTTCACTTGCAGCATTAATTTACAGAGGGGTTAAAACATTTATAGCAACTTCCAAGACTACAGTTCCCACAACTGTTGAGACAGCAGAATCAAACTGGGTTTAGCCATGTTGTAGAGTATTAGGAAATGCTGTCTGTGCAAACAAGGCTTGAGTTTAAAATGAGAGAGAGAAATGGCTCCTTCTACATGGGGAAGAAATTTCACTCAGGTGTCTCCTTTTGAGATGTTAAATGCATTAAACATATATTCTCAGCTTTTACTGCTGTGGTACTTTTGATTGTTGAAAGGGGAGGGCATATCTAGTCCGCTCTCTGTGCTTTAGGGTAAAGTTCCCTTGGCAGTTGAGAGTCCCCCTGGAGGAAAATAAATGGTCATTCTTCTTCTGACTGACCGCTCTTTGTCATTCAAAGAGCCATCGGCTTCACAAATATATAATTCACCTCCACTGATGCACAACTGTAGCACTTTGTGCCACTATCAAGTAATATTATTACCACTAACACAGGGTGTTGCTGATGTGTCTCCTCATTATGTAAGATGATGTTTCTACCACCTCGTTTTGCAGACCTGTCTCAACATACTCAGCTCATGACTGATAAAATTAGAAATGAAACTTTTAACCAGAACCAAAATGATAACGGACTAGAGAACATGTTGCTGTGCTAGATAAATAATAATGACTGACTGTTATCACTGTTACACCATAACGTGTTTAACAGCCATAGGAAGGTTTGCATGGGATACCTTGAAAATATACCCCTACTGAAGTGGCTTATATGACTACAGTATCTGTCCTTTATTTAATGTTGTAAAGATGTTACTTTTCATCCAACAGACCAGCTCAACATCAATACCAGACCTTTCACTTCAGCTCATCTTTTTTGATGGTGAAGAAGCCTTTGTCCGGTGGTCACCTTCTGATTCCCTCTATGGATCAAAACACCTAGCTCAAAAAATGGTATCTACTCCACATCCACCTGGTTCAACAACCACAAATCAGCTGCAGGGCATAGTAAGTGGCTTTTATCTCCCTAATGAGTAATAGTAAATTACATTTTTTAAATATTTAATTAGTAATTGGCCAAATTCCCAAGAACTCATAAACACCACCAAAATTCAAGGAAGAAGCAGGCTTGTGGAAACGTATGAGATGTAATGAAATAGAGAGCTGTAAAGAGCTTTTCAGGTAAACTTGTGTACATCTTCTCCCTGCAAGTATGAGGAGGAGTCATAGCAAAATCAAAATACTCAAGATTATTAGAATATAAACAAAGATACCCACCTTCTTCAAGAGAGATAATTCAAAGTGATTAGGAAAGAGCACAGACATAGTACCTGTCTATGAACAAAACTCCCCTAGCTCAGCACTAAGCTACAGCAAGCTTGCTGTTTTCCTTTGATTCCTACTAATATTCTGTTTGTCTGCTCCCTTCTCCCTACTGCCTTCTAGTTCCCCTACTCACTGCTGAGACACTTTTATACAGTCACTGTATCTTGTGACTCATAACATGGCTTTCCCTGGACAGACTTTGTTGTTCTCTGGGGAAGGAGCAATTTCCTCTTCTTTCTCCCCACCTACCATAGTTTTTTCTTTTAAAGGGATATAACACACAAACTGCAAACAAAACAATGCACTCTGCTTCAGCTTGAGGCACAAAGAAACCACCTACCTTTTGTCCTCCTCAGAAAGACAGCAAAATGCATCAGATGGGAATCGGGTTCTGCTAATGAGTTCTCAGGCACCACGGCAGAAAAGCCAGACCTTTGGCCAGAGCTATCAAAAACCTAGTCATGACCTATACAGGAACCAAGAGTTTTCATTTCTGCTGCTGTAGTAACACAAAGAATTCTGTATTAAAGATTCTTTCTTCTGTAGGACCTGCTTGTACTACTGGATTTAATTGGTGCACCAAACCCAGTCTTTCCCAATTATTTTCCAAACACTATTCGATGGTTTCAGAGGCTTCAAGCAATTGGTAAGGAGAGGGGTATGGATAGCTGGTAAATTTGAAAATGTAATGTGTAGCTTCTAGATGTATTAAATCCTGCTAATCAGATTTTTAGTTTACAGTTCTAATGTTCAATAATGAAAGTGTTAAATTTGGTCTTTCTTAAACCCATAAAAGGTTTTAATAATAAAGTCACTGAGGAAGGTTCTCAGACACTTGGAAGCCATGAAGCAGATTCCATTAGTGATTGTCACTTTGTAATCCTCAGGAACGGCTTCGCTTCTGGGTTTTATTTCTCACTTCTGTAAAATGATGGTAACAGCACGAACATTGAGTTCTTCCAAGTATAAAAATATTGCAGAAGACAATCACCAACTCCTTTTCTTCTTTAGTGGAAAAAGCCTCCATGTGAGAGGAAAAATAATTCAAATGTGTTAACATGCCTCATATAATTCAAAAGTTGTAATCACTTTCATTGTGAATTACAGAGCAAGAGCTACACAACATGAATCTGTTGAGGAATCACCTCGTTGAAAAGCAGTATTTCCAGACTACTTTACATCGAGGCTTGGTTGAAGATGACCACATTCCATTTTTATTAAGAGGTACCAGTAGCTCTTGTATTTTAAAGTATAAGTTCAGGAGCATTTAGTGAATGAACAAGTGCATATGATCCTGTTCTTCAAGCTTATCTGCCTGAGCCTGAGGTTTCCAAATCCAACTTTACACAGGCCAATATTCACAGCTTTGGAAAACATACCCAAATGAAAGCAGCAATAAAACATACCCATCATCATTTTGCATGAGCACAGCTCCAATGGGACAGAGGATAACAGGAATTTCTGTCAGCAGTAGTGTCCTACAAAGGAAAGCAACTCTGATCCAGTGGGTTATGACTACACAATCACATTAGCCTGCCACATACTCTTTGCAGGAACAGTGAAACACTCAAGGGTCGTATCTTCAAAGACTGCAAAAATCTCTAAAGATCTGTTGCCAAAGTTACCATAATGCTCACAATTCCTTGTTTAAATTTAAAGGCACTGACTCCTGCAAAACCTCACATACTCAAATTAGATATCCGCATTCCCTAAAGAGAATGGTGATTTCACCGCTGTCAGCTTGACACATGGGAAAGGTGCATGCAGTAGCCAGCAGAAATAGCAAAGGACACAATATGCCTGAAATCCCTCCTGGAATTAGGCACATTCCTGGGAAACCGGGATTCCCTACCTAAGCAATTCTCCTGGCAGACACCCACGTCATAGCCCCTGACTTTGTGTGCATTCTTTTCCTTTGGGATGCAATCAAAGAACAGGAAAGCAGTTGTACTACTGCTGCCACCTTGTCAAGCTACTGGTCAGCGAGTAAAGCACTTGTCCAAGTTTAAGATGTGGATTTGATGTCCTTCTCAGGCCAAGCACTCAGCAGAGCATCTTCAAAACTAAGGTGGGCCAAAGAAGGGTAGTAAACTCTTCTGACTAAAGTTTTCCACTATACAGCAAGGACTGCAAGAGTCTTATTGCTAGAGAAGGGTTAACCAAAAAGGAATGTAACACTAGCTCAATGAAGAGAGTATCTACCTAGAAAACGAGGGAGTTATCTTCACACCCAGCCCGTAATTTTACCATTGCTTATGTTTTGTTTACTCCCAAGTAATGGCAGCAGGCACAAGAGCAGCTACACCTCTCTGCTTCTGAGTGCTCTCTTCACTGAGCTGTGGATACTGTCTCCTGCTCAGTGGCTCTTCAAGTCAATCAGTCTTTCATTTTTCACACAGTGGCAGGGCCCAGGTCCAAAGAAACCCAACCCAGCCGTCATATAGACTCTGGGGGTTTAAAAAATCCTACACAGGAGAAGCTGATGGGGAAAACAATGGCTATATGTCAAAATGTTTTCTAATAACACAACACCTAGTGAAGAAAACAGATTCCTTAGTGGCAGTGGACCTGAAAACTGAGAGAGGAAAAGCTGTAAAACAGGAAAGAGGCTCGAGACAAACAATACTCCCCTAAAAAAGCTACTATATAGAGATAGATACACATGCACACAGTGACACACATTATTTCACTATTTATGGAGAGGACTAAAAAATGCTTGAAGAAGTGCTCAGTCTTATAACACTGTCACAAGATCGTGGTAATCACTTTTCAGTCTGAGGAGCTGCAGTGGTTTTGCTGCCCTTTTTGTAGCTCCTACACACAGTATCAGCAATTACGACGCAGAGGATCTCAAAAAACAACCCAACAACCAAAAAACCAAGTATCATAGTAAAATTATTAGCCATGGGTACCTCAAAAAACCCCAAACAAACAAAGTGGGGAAGTACTCAAAGGGAAGGAAAGTGTCAATTTTAGCAAACACAATGAAATGAATGGGCTGCAGTCACACGCTTCAAAACCAGAAAAGGAAGCTGCAGTGATGTGCACCCCTCTGTAAAGTAAGCTTATTGAGTAGTTATCTGACTTTATTGCTAAATGGTAACATATCAATTGTCTTAGCAGAACTCCTCCAATATTTCTTCTTCAAATTCCACTTTCCACCTTACAGGGGTTCCAGTTCTACATCTGATTCCATCCCCTTTTCCTGCAGTGTGGCATACCATGGAAGACACAGAAGAAAACCTTGACAAAACCACTATCGACAATCTCAGCAAAATCCTGCAAGTGTTTGTACTGGAATATCTAAACCTGTGATAGACAGAATGGCAACAAATTGTACTCCATTCTAAATACTGTTTATCCACCTTCACATTTGGTAATTAATTGCACTGGAGAGCACTAAAGTGAAGCAAAATATGATTGTTCTTGCTAGACTGGTTATTGATTCAGCTGTTCCTCATAGCCAAATAAGATAGCATTATTCAAGAATTAGTTTCAGCCTGGAAAGAATTTGTTCTTTCTATGTTTTACCTCTGAATAATAATAAATAAATAAATTTTAACAAAAATCAGAACTTTTCCAGCTTGTTATAACTGTTTTATGTCATGTACTAAGATCCCAGGAGGGAATGCCTCCCGCCCTAAATGTTAGCCACAGTTTTTACAGGGTGTATTAACTTATGCAGTGTTCAGCAGTGGAAATTTATACTACATTATCAAAAGAGGCAACTTTGGGTTGAGCTAAACCACCTCATCCTGAAATGAGTTGCTAGAATTCGAAACACAGAAGATTTTTAATCCTCTCTGCCCCTTATCCTCCTTCCCCTACATGGATGTATGCAAGGGCTCTTGTCCACAGACAGCAAGCCACCAGGAAATGGAGAAATAACCCAAATTCAATTTTCTCCCTGTTTTTTATTGGATACATTTTGATCCAAGGGTGCTGGGGCATGATGAAGATATGCAGGGGTTTCCATCATGCTTTGACTGCAACACAGAAGATATAAATTGAAGAGTAGATGGTGTATGGGAGCAATGCCCTAGCACACATCATTCATTCGCATTCACATGAGAATCCTTCACAATTTGACCAACACCTCCCCACCCACCCACAAAAACCAACCAACCAACCAAAAAAAAACACAAAAAAAAACCCACAAAAAAACCCAACCACCCAAAAAAAGCCAAACAAAACACCACAAACAAACCCAAAACCAAACACAAAACCAATAAAAAACCAAACCAACACAAACCTGCTTTTAAAATACAGATTATCTCAAAAGTAATCATACCAGGAAAGTGATCACTTAAGAAACTGGTTATATATATATAAAAATATATACATAAATATATACATATAATTTAATGGTAAATTGCTAACTAAAGAGTAAAATAAGCATGTGTATCAGAAGCAAGATGACATTTTAAGCATCAAAAAGTAAGCACAAGCCATAGCCAGTATCAGAAAAAAACATACTCACCAGTTTAACAATCTTGTGCTTTTACATTCCTTACTGGAATTATTCCATAAATTTCCTATAACACTGTCAAATATCTAGCCTGGACTGCAATTTAGACAAGAAGCCAGAAGAATAGTGTTCAAATGCTACCTACAGAATTAAGGTTTCCACTGGTAAGAAAAAGATGGAGAGCATTTGAAGAAACCAAGCTGGTAGAGGATAAATTGAGGAAAAACAAATCAGTATTTTACTGCTTGGAATTTCTTCCATTATAAAGTTCTATCCTGGGCAAAGAGATTTTAAAAGGAAATAAGCTATGGGGTTGTAAGTATGTCAGATTTGGCCTGTATTTTACCATTTTCCTGAAGTATTTCTGAACATAAGACAGTATTGAAATACATGTTTTAAAGTCATGCTAGAAATGTGTATTTACAGCAATGCAAATTCATAAAATTGTACTATTATAGGACAGCCTGAAAATGAAATTCAACCTGTTTTTGTTGCTCAAAATGAAACAAAAGCATTTAACATTTTCCAATCACTTTAACATTTGTGTGAAATGTTTCTATTTTTGCATGCAACTTCTGAAACAGAATACAATGAAAATTCTAAAAATCGGACAGATGTGTTTATTTTCAGATATTACTGTACATCTGTGTACATACAAAGCTATATGAACTCTTTGCTATCATATTTTCCTCTACTTCAGCCCATGAGAAAACATTCTAAACAACTACATTAAATCTTCTGAAGTATGAATACTCTGAGCAGTATAAGGCACCTATTGCACCCTCTTCAGTGGCAAAAAAAAAGGTAACAAAATAGCTATTTACAGAAATATTAAACTTAAATTTGTGGGTCCAATTTTGCTTTTACAGGTGAACTCTTGTACTTCATACTTTGCAGGGCCTTTGAAAAATGCGGTATGCATTTGCAGGGTGAGCTGCTACTCCTTCAAGAATTTGAAAGTTCACTTAAAAGAGGCTCTATTATGAAATGTGGGATCAGAGGGCTGTTGTAACTGGAAAAAGCCAAATATTTTAAATCTCTGATAGAGTTAGTTGAAACCATAATGTAAGCATGGAGTGCACTAAATCTCTGGCTTGTTGATTTCATCACCAACTTCTCCCTGCTTGAGCATGCAGGTCTCTTCAGAGATGAGATACAGGTTGGTCTAATATGATTCAAATTCAAAACATCAAGAGCTTTTGTTCGGTTGGGTTTTTTTCCCCCTTGGGCTTTTAGGGATTATTTTTTTGGTACAGGAAAGGAAGGCCATCTCTTAACTGGATATGAGTTCTGGAAAAGGTTCTTCATCTTAGTAACTGATATGATCCACCTTTCATTTAAAATATAACTGCTGGAAGATAAACATACATCAGCCCAGTAACCATGTGAATCCATGAATCTAAGCTCCCAAAAGCAAAAGAACTTGAAGTAGTCAGTAAAGCAAAGACATGGTGGTTCTCACTGGTACCGAGGCAGAGGAGAACAAGCAGGTAGGAGAAAGTCTAGTCATTTGATAAAATGCCCAGAAAATAAAAACAAAAAATAAAGTGAGAAGACCAGGACTGGCATCTCTTCCATCTCAGCATCAACAGTGAATATCACTAAGTATCCAGACCTGTAGGATCTGAATATGCACAGTACCAAAAATCACTTCAGAATCCAGACACAGTCTTTATGATGAAGAACCTACCCCTGGATGGTTTCTTTGTCCTTTTTGAATGGTAGCAACAGGGGACAGAAACCAACCAAAGGACTTCAACTACTTTAATATTAATTTCACAGATCAGCAGAATTGCTGCACAGATTCTCTCCTTGAATAGGATTTGTCACATCTCAGTCAAGTGTGTGTGTAGGGGGAATCATCAATGTCCCACCCATGAGATGCTGTTACTGGCTTGTCAGAGTCCTCTCAAAGGTGTACGAGGTTATTACCTGGATTAAGGGAATGAAGAACAGAATGAACTAATGAGCTCAACAGCTAAAGCTGCAAAACCCACCCATATTACATTACTTATTTGTATTGTAGCATGCACTTTAGCTCCTTGTGCATCAGGACAATGCAGTTTTTCGCAAGAATCTTAAGCCTAAGCACTGGGACTACATAACCCTCAAATTCTCTAAAGCTTGGCCCATTTACCTACAAGTGAAGTGATCCTATTCAATCACAGCTGGAACAAGTTAAGGGTGGAATAACAACAAATCCTCTGATAGGCAGAAATGATAGCAAGTACCAATCCTCTTTTTTCTGTCTAGCCAGAGCAGCATTCCTGTCATCAGGAGTGAAGACAACATAAATTAACAATTCCTATTCACCACATTTCAAATCAACATTTAGATTGTGACCACCTAACAGCAAAATACAATTAGAAAAGACAAGATACAGTAAAAATGTTTTCTGTAGAATTATTACAAGGACCCAGTCTACACTGGTAGCAGACCCATCTAAACAATTCTGAAGTTTCACACATCTGCTCATTGAGATTGCAGTATCACCCAAGAGCATCACTTAATACATATAAAAAGATAACTATAAAATCTGGTACACAAATTACCACTTTTTCCTTGGTATTTAAGGATGACACTGATTTTATTTTCCTTGTATAAAAGGAGACATTTTACTCGGTGCTGATTTAACAAATACTCTTAACATACTCAGAACAATAAATCAGCTAAAAAGCTGTTCTAATCTCTAAAAGAATCTTTATCATCTGCACATGTGATATATATGTAAACAATCACTCCAAAAAATAATTTTGTTAAAGTGATTATTATATTGCACTCAGAATCCTGGGATTCTCATTCTCCCTTCTTATTTTAAAACAAAGATCAGCTTCATTTTTCAATAAAATGGAGCTTTAATTTTCTACTAAAAACAAGTAGGCATGCAATCAATATAATACAATGTACCTAAAATGTCAAGAAAATGGCAGGTGTTTGGTTATGAAACTGGAGTAAGGAACAAGTCTCAAATAGGCCACACAAGAGTAGTATATTGTAAACATTCTGCTGACTCTAAGGTGTTGCAGATGCTGTGGAGAGTGCAGCCTAGTTCAGCACCCAAGAGATACAGAGAATCTTTTCAAATGTACTTCAGGGAACTTCCATGCAGCAGTGGCATGTGTAATAGACTACACATAAAGAGTAACAAAACAGAGGTGATTACTAAACTAATACTGACCTCACAGAAACACAGCCAATCGTTGTAAGTTCATTGTAATCTTCAAATGCAAATTTTCCAGGTCCTTACACTTTCTAACACAGCCATGAAACTGTTACTCTTGCTGCAAATGAAGTACAGAACTGGATTCCCTACTTTTAGCTTACACAGACTGTATACCAGTGGCAGTAGGGAAACTACCCTCAGCCTAAAACATTCCAGCAAGATACCATCATGCAGAACACCACCTTGCTTCATTTGCAAGAGTGACACCCTCCTCCAAGCACTGCACTGAGAAACATAAGGGGGGGGAGGAAAGTAATGTCCTTATGCAGAAAAAGAAATCCTCCTCAGCCAGTGTGAAGAGGCCACAGATCTTTAAAATTCCAGTGAAGGCTGTTTTTTCAACTCAGCTCTACAAGAGAAAGATTTCTTTATCAAACCCATTATCTTCAGGTAACATATTATCTTTGGAGTCCCTGAGATACTACAGCTCTATATAACCACCTTAGACAAATGGAGAGACTTACTTCACAGACAGATTAGCAAGGTGGAAGCCAATATATTAGTACCCTGAGTTGTAAATGAAACAATAGGAATGGGCAACCCATTCCTCAACAGCCAAGAGGTACAGAAGAAAAGTGCAGAGGAGGTATTGGTGAGGGAAATATAAGATACATACTGCACAGGAAAACAGAAAATAAATGAAGTATTTCTAACAGGCCTTTCTCAGTTATCAGAGCAGTGAAGAAAAAGACAGCAGTGTGAGGGAAGCGCTTTCTGAGAAAGACCCTGAAGAAATATGGCCTTCTAGATGTACAGTACAAAGATCATGCAAAAGCAGAGACAAGCTAGGGCAGTCTTGTTCCAAGTGTGCCCCAAAGGTTATGCACTCTAGCAATGACTAAGAACCATCAGCGATCACTGATCTGTACTCTGGATATAAACCAGGAATACCAATAGATACATTTTTTCCCCTGAAACTACAGGAAAAAAATACAAAGAGGAAAAATGCAAAGTCACAATCGAATCAGAGAATACTTTCCATAGTCAAAAATTAAATACTGGCTTCGGAAACAATACAGCCTTCTGCTCTGTATCTTAAATAGGGTTCATCGTAAAAAAGAGGTGCTTGTAAAATCTTAAGTTTGAAATATTTTATTTCCCAGTATATTGCTAAATAATTTTGCAGTCAAACAAAAAAAGTATCAGAAATGAATATGGAATACTTACAACTAGAAAACAGTTGCTGAACCATCTGAATTTCTATAAAAGTATCAATAAAAATGTAAAAATATGGTCCCACAAAATGAATTAGAATCTGAAATGCCAGATTGTCTTCACCATGGCCACAACACGAAGATGGATTTTTGCAATCAAAACCTAATTGTGACTTTGCCAAAAGATGGCTTAATATAACAATCAAAACATCTCTAAAAACTGGGACTTGTATTTATGCAATTTCCTATTCTTTCAGCTCTTCATCATTCAATAAGCAGTTCTTGAAAAAAAAATGCTGCCTGGTCACAATTTTAGTCTCTTACGGAGTTGTGCTATAATCTCAATACATTCTTGGGAAAATAAGGGCAGCAAATAGAAAGCTGAATAGAAATAGACACTCCATAAAAACTACCTGTAAAGTATTGTAAGTCTGGAAAATACTTGTGGCATTACACAAGCTACTGCTGATGCAAAGGAAAAAAATGAAATTTAACCATTTCATGAATGTGAACAATGCACTTGTTCTCAGCCACTTAGAATGATCTGACATTCCAAATGTTTATAAAAATTGGGTAATAAAAGAATTAAGTCAATACCCTTAAGTACAATAAATAATGGTGTTTATTATGGTCGGGGTTGACCACGAGCGTTTGTTCCATATCTGCTTGGGACATTTGTAAAACCAGTTCTGAATCCTTGAGTTGCTCCCATTCCCGGTATTCCAAATCCTTGATTGAGTACACTGCTGTAGGCTGTGGATCCATGATTAAAGCCCAATCCATGGGGCCTTGTCTGAGTGTTTAAAAGGATGACTGGACTCACATTTTTGCCTGGTGCGTTAAAAGAAAATTCTGGTGGTGGGCTGCTGGGCTTAGCTGGTGTGGAGGTAACAGGGTTCAAATTATCAGCAGCTTTTAGAGATGGCATTGAAATAACATGATGATCCGAAAGGTTCAGAATATTGTTTGCAATAGGCACAGATGATAAGGTAGGTCTGATCCAGTCATCTTTGAAAATCTGAACAGTCAAGGTAGACACCAGTGTGTATAATCTGTTAGTGACATGGGCAAGTACCATTTGTTCATTTGCATCTCTCCGAATTCGGACATGTACTGATCCAGCCTAGAAAGTGACAAAAGCAAGCTGGCTGTTAACTGTTACTTCAGTAAAGATTATTCATATGTATTCAAGAAGAGGTAAGTTACCCTGAAGACAGAATTACACAAAGACCTTTTGCAGTGAAGACCACCGACTAAACTGAGAAATTGAGAAATAATTCCATAATTCAGATACATTTTGATCTTTCCTAATGCGCTGATCTCTTATGAACATATCAAGACCATCATTCAGTGAGTTTTAAAACAAAACTCTAAAATATACCATGTAATAACAGGAAAGGCAAGGCAACAGGCAGGAAAAAAAGTGGCCTAAAAGAAGAACGAAGTCCATATTTAGGAAAATGTTCCATCAGTGTGCTGTTGGAGCAGGCAAAACAACAACAGGCATGGCAGACACACTCAAGTTGGCAAGAATATTCATTGGCAAGAATAGAGGCAATGCCCTTTCTGGAATTCAGACTAAGAGTTTCTCCTGGATGTGCATGTAACCGTAGGCTGCCCCTGCCTTCCTCTCAGCAACACGATCTCATTTACCTTGAGCTACTGCTGGGGAAAAGAGCAGGACACAAAACAGGACCCCTCACATGCTTTTTCAGTTCATATTTAATAAAGAATACAGTTCACAGCTTGTGACCTACATAGGCCATTTTTACATCAGACAGTGCAGCTGAAAAATACATCCAGGTTTGGGAAGTTTCTACTACAATCTGGAAGATTCCAAGAGGTAAATAAACATATAAAGGCTTTGTAATTACCTATACTCAATCCAATAATGCTGTGATCCAGTATTTTGGGTGGCAGAAGAGTAAACTGAATGCTCTTTTCACATTAGTCAGTCAGAGCTACTGCCTTTTTAAGAAAGGCAATATACTAAAAGAATTCCAAAGTAGAGGAAAAATTCTAAGAGTCTTAATTTTCTGTCACAACATACCTGCATCAACTTAGGCATAACCAAGTTCTGTGTGACCATTTTGTATGACAAAAAAACCCTTCATTGCTTTCAACTTACAGAGTATCAGTACACAACTGTGTCCAATTCCTCCTGCAGAAATGCTGAAAACATACAATTCTGTAGACCTTCAGTACCCAAAGGTTTACTGTTTTCTTTTTCTCCTCTCTCAGAATTTACACTAATACACTATTTGAAAAGTGTCTTTGCTTTTGTTTGGGGGTTTACTTCACAGCCAAAATACAAAATAAATGCTACAGTTCCAAAATGCATGCTGTAATATAAATAATATAAACCAGTAACTAAGCCTTAAAAATATATAAAGGACAGGGGAAAAGAAGATTTCCAATAAATCACAAGGACTGAGTACTGACTACCAATTTTTTTAGATTTAAGATTTCAGAAGAAAGATCCAATTTTTTTATTTAAAAAGGTAGTAACTGACAATTCTTTTAAAGGCTAAACTGACAATCCCTTTTTAAAGGCTAAAAGGACAATAAAGACATAACTTACCAAACTGCCAAAACCTAATGTCCAGAAATGCTCATTTCGAACTTCCAAGACACCATCCAAAGTTGAAACCTATTTTCACACAACATGCAGAAATACAACAGAACTGTTTCACATGCATTTAGAAATGTATTTTTACAGACAACTGAATAATAAAACATTTTCAGTAGTGAAATAAAAGCTTCCACACATAGGACAAACAATGTCTGTTAACGATGCCACTAATGATTACCTACTATACTCTTGCTACCTTGACATATCCAAATCCTTACAAAAAGTGGATTTAAGTAACTCATTTCAAGTAACTCTTGCTGCCAAAACACAGTATTTTCTCATCTTGATATGCTTTAAAGTCAACAGCTGCCTGTACTCCTTTTCCTCTCCCCACTCACATTTGTAAACCACTTCAATGGTAGCTTAAATTTACTTAATAAAAACAACACCCAAATGACACTATTCCTCTTAGATAGCAAGATCCGTATTTCCTACATGCATCTACAAAAATATTAAAAAAAAAATAAAATTAGCAATTTGCTTGGACTACTCACAAAAACTTCATACTCCTGAATGCTTATTTAGTGTTAGCTGCACACACTGTGTTACGTATCGTACACTGACTTACCTCTCTAAGAAGTTTATCTAACTGGCCAATCACATGAGGTGGGGTTGTCTTTAAGAAAGAGAAGAAAAAAAAAATAAGAAAAAAGTTAAAATAAAGTAACAATAATATAAACAAGGTAGAAAGCCTTTAAGTCTATTCTAAAAGTCTGGTCTCTAAAAAAGAGACCAATGGCATTAAACAATAGATTTTTATGACTTCACAATGTATATTTCTCCTGCCCTTAAAATTCTTCTAGCTCATCAGAATTTTCCCTGGAAACACTTCCTAATTAAATGCTTAAAACATGATTTATGGTTTTTAAATATAAGGACATTTAAAAAAAAACTGAAACCAAAAAAAAAAAACAACAAACAAACCCCAAACAACTTGTTTTGTGACACTGCCTTACCTGGAGTAATACTTTTCCACTGTAGACACTCATGGGATACATGGTACCAAATGTCATCAAAGCAATTGCTATAGCAGAGGCTGTGTCTACAGCGAAATAGTTGCTAGAGAGAGATCAATTTTAAACAAAACAGGTATTTACATTTTTGAAAGGCTTAAGAATTTTTTTTTGATTCTTTTTCATTCTTTTAAATTGTATACACTTACAGAATATTACACATACTAATATCATCTGAACTATATATATATTTGAAAAGAGACTAATATATTAATGGAGTTGCAATCTCATTCATATAAAAATACAGAGAGCATTTGTTGAGATCATTTATTTCATACAAAAAATGAACTTTCCATAGATTGGATAAAAACAGTTACTTTTTTAAACAAAAATGGGACATACTTGATTTCAATGAGCATATATGTAATGCAAAGAGCTAGAGCTCCTGCAATATCAATCAATACAAAAGGGTTCATCCGCGGCAGAAAGATGCTACTTAATCCTGGGATGATTCCACAAATACTGTAACAAAACAGAAAAAGCAGTTGTCAGCTAGCTGTTCATCGTTACTTCAAAACACAAAGAGTTACACCCACTACTTCAGCATTTAACTTCAAATATACTTCACAGTCATAGCAAATTAGTCATAACAATACAGTTTCTGAGGACTCTAAAGGCTCTCCTAATTCTGCTCAAAGTTTTGTTAATAGCCTGATGTCAGCAAAAGTTAATCAAGTTTAGGTCTACATCACATTCTCTCTCATATATGAAACTAATACTTAGCTCTTGCGTCTTTTTAATTCGCTTGAAGTCTACCTTCCCATCTACAAAATATTACACTACACTAATCTTAGACAGTTTTTCTACATGTTAAAATACTTATGCTACATTCTTTTTTTCTGGTAACATGGCTAGCTGTGGAAGCTGCACGCAACCCAAGTACTTTACAGGTATTACATGTAAGTAAGGCTCGGGGGGGTTGCATACCATTAGTCTCCAATCCACCTGCCACTGTGGTGTGCACGAATGCCCTAAAGCCAAAGCTAACTAATTTATGGAGTATAAAAAGAGGGAGGAGACGAGCTAGATTAAGAGAAGACAAAAAAATCCAGGAGGGAACATTGAGAAAAGTTACTTATTTATAGTAATCTCCTATCAATGGGAGCATGAAGAGAGGGTTTCTGTACCTCCCACTGAATAGAAGTTCATGTCACGTACTGGACAATTTAAAGGAAAAGACAACATGAAACGCTCTGCTGCTCTCTTTAGAGCCAACCTATTTCAGGCATCATGTGGCAGTCTGCTCCTGTGAGAATTTTAATCACCATAATTACATACGGGTGCAGAGATCATAACCAGCACTGCCTCACAGAATACATCTGCAATATCTCTACATACAAACCAATTTAATAATTAAAAATATAACATTGGTATAATTGTCTACAGCTTATCTCAAAACCTAGTAGTAATTCTAGACTCTTGATCTGGGAGCCCTTCAAGTTTTCTGTCCATGTCCTTCCCATAACACTGTGTTACCTCATCATTAAAGAAAAACTCTAGTGTCTGTGGCTGCTGTCCAAGTTGTTTAGTTTTGTTGGTTGGTTTGTTTTTTCACTGAAATTCCAGGCACTTGGGCAACCCTACTGTCAATCTTCCAAAACTGTTTTGCAGAATTTGGATCTGATGACAAAATACCTTATAACTGTATAAAATTAATTTTTCTGTTTAGCAAGCCAGCGCTCCCCACTCTCCTCAACTATATACAGAAATCACAACACACAGTAACAGATGGGTTTTGCAGCACACTTAACTTGTTACACAATATGGTTTAACATTCTTATTTTGATACTGATAGCATAAGATATCCAATACAAGCAAGAGAATTAACAGACAAGATGAATGAGCCACACTGCTTCAGCCCCTGGAAGACACAGACTTCCCAGTGTCCTGCTGGAGAGATGAGCAGATCATAGCTGTGTTTCAATGAGTAACCTGTTTCATATATCACATTTAAACTGCTACCATCCTGCTTGTTTGCCCACACCCCACAGTAAGTAAACAATTTAACACAAAATTTATCACTTGGTAAATGGTTGTTGAGAAATGTAGTTGAAGTCTGTACAGGACAAAGTTGACCTCATCCAAGAAGAATTACATACAATGTACTAATCACATTCAAAGGGAAAAGTTATGCTGAAAGATTTTTTTCTATTAGATTGATGTATCTGTGAACTATGAGCGACAACATCTGCTCTAGAGTTCACATACTAGACCTACAGTGAGTAAAGCTATTTTAAAAGCTCTAAGACATAACCATTTATGCCTCAATACCCACCCAAATCATTACTATACACTAAAAAACAACACTGCCTTACAGAAGCAAGTGATTTTGAAAAACATTATAAAGCTTTACCTTCTAGTAAGATCTGCAACATGCTCCTGAAGCCAGCTTGTGCTGGCAGCTGCAAAAGAAAGAAGGTAATAAAATTACTATCAGTAAAGGTATCCATTTAAAGTACACTTAAAGTTTTAAGGGAGGAACTCTTTAAAAACAAACCCTGTGAATGAATAATGTATCTCAGCAGATTCACTGTCACTTGAAAAAAAGCAAAATTTGACTTATCCAGGCAGTAACTAAATGCCCATCTCTCATAATAATCTGAGCTGATTAAATACAAATATAACTGCAGATTATAGCCATCATAATTATCTTTTGTAGAATATAAAGTATAGTTTATAACTATAAGCAATTCACAAGTGCAAGTCTATTTCAGTGAAAAAGTCCCAGGTAAACAAACTCTTAAGAAGAATTATTACATTAATTTAGTTTTAATCCATTGATATATCCATAAAATGTCTTTGAGGTTCTGGTATCTGTCAGATGATCTTCACTGGCTGAATCCAAGAGACTGAAAATAAAGAGTACTTCAGCATTAAATTGATACTCAGTTGATCCTGTTAATGACTACATACCACTCAGAGAGCCCTACAAGCAAACTAGAGCTGAAATTCTGATAGCACTTCTGAACTGCATGAAGTTATATTAATGGAGGAAATAATAATATATATCTGCTAGTTAAGAAAGTTATCAGACAAGTCATACCTTGATAAAAATAGGAATATTTCCCCCCCCCCAATTCTTGTTATAGGTTCTTATCACATACCTTCAGAGACATAAGCAAAAGGCTTATTCCTAATGGAAAGCATTGTAAATAAGTTGAAAAAGAGCGCCACGAAAGTACCAACCAGCAGTCGCCCCCTAGGGAGAAAAAAATTATCTTAATTTCACTTCATCACAAACAGGAAATCAAGCTGTAATTACTAGTTACAATGTCAAAATACTTAGCTTGGTATCCTTCACTAGGACTGAAAAACAGAAAATCCAGTGTAATGCTTAATAACTGGCAGTGTATTATCATTTTACAGCGTCACATTAGGCTGTACATAATGTTCATCATGATAACAGTTCTTAAGTAGTTGCATATATGCAACATGTAGATGCAACACATGTATGTTTGTCCTTTGAAGATATAAATATATTGTTGCCTCAGCATCAGAACTAAAAATGCGTAAGTTCCCTATGGAAACCCACCTTATCATACCTATGATCCCAACCCTTTCCTAGAAGAACTACAACTTTACCATACATCCAACATCCCAGTCTTTTTCCCTGTAATACTTTCTTTTCCTTTGCCCATGCTCTTTTTAATCTTCATCACCTTTGCAACACCTGCAGTTCCCTAATGCTCACAACATCCTTCCTACCCACATACTAGGCCTCCTAAGTGGCCTCCATAAGAGATGAGAGTATCCAAACTAGCAAACCAGCAATAAATAGTTAAACCATTATTTAAGACAGCATGTGCATTACATTTCAATTGTATCTTGAAAAAAACCTGTATGCAATATAGCTTGCACAGAATTTGAAACAAATGCCAAGGTACCAAAGCCAATCTGGTGTTGAATGTACCTGCGTAGTTAATTGTTGCAATTAGGGCATAGCAACCTGGTTCCGAAAGCACACGGCTACCGCCCAATAACCGCGCGGTCCATCAGCACCTGACACCAGCGTGGTG
>JANHFX010004981.1:15287-26846 GCA_027560015.1 Chloroceryle amazona | reverse complement strand
GCTGGAGCCTTCTCCTCTGCAGGCTGACCCCCCCCAGCTCTCCCAGCCTGGCTCCCAGCAGAGCAGTTGAGAACCCCCCGGCATTGCTGGGGCTCCAACAGATCTTTCTTGTGTTAAAGACTCCAGAGCCAGACCCAGCACTTGGTCACTGCTGCTTTGCATTAGGAGAAAATATCGATAGTGTGATTGTTAAAGAAAATTATTAATACATTTGATGAGAAAGCAACAGCTCCAGAGGCGTTCCTTCTCTCTTGATCTTCCAGTTAAAGCGTCTTAGAGAAGCTGAAAGTCAGTACAAGCCTATTTTGGACAAAAATAAACGCCTTAGTAGGAAGAATGAAGAATTGTCACATGCCTTACGCCGAATGGAAAATAAATTAAAGTTTGTGACACAAGAAAACATAGCAATGGTGAGTCCCTGTACGCTCCAGAGAGGATGGGTTGTTAGTGCTCGCAGTGCTGATGGAGTCAGCAAATTGCAAGTTTAGTAGGAAACTTTCCCTTTCTGGTGCTCAGTGAGATGTTCTGCAGTGGTTTGTGGCTAGAATGTGTCTTGTTTTACACAAAATGTTTTCTTTTACCTTTAAAACCAAATCATTGTGGAAAAAAAAGAGAGTGCATGTGCTTTGCACATTTTGATCTGGAGACTGTTCAGTCACCGGCTGCTCAGCTTTGACATGGGCACAAATCACCCCACTTCACCTCGGACTTTCGTATCAGAATCACCTCATACCCCCAGGAAAACTGCACCCGTTGCTCTTCCCTTTTTTCCGTTGAATATTGTTAGTGGGCAGTAGCTGGTGGCATGTGGCTGTGGCATTGCAGGAGGTCATCCCCAGGGGAGCTGCAGCTCCAGGTCTGCTGCAGAACAAAATGAATGAGAGCAACCCCAAGAGAAGCAATTGTGCTCCCAGCTCTCTGGATTCCTTCTCCTGCCGGAGAAAGCCATACAGCTCCGGGCAGAATTAAAGAGCTACAGCTGCTGCCAGCCCCCATCTTTGGTGTGATGTTCCCAACGTGTCCTCTTGGCCAGGGCACCCCTAACCCACATCCCTCAGCACCACAGCTCCACGGGGGCTTGGAAACCCCTCCAGGGCTCACGGGGACTCCCCCTCTGCCCTGAGCAGCCTGGGACAGCCCTGGACAGGTACAGGGGACGATCCCTGCCCTACTCCTGGCCACACTAGTGCTGATCCAAGCCGGGATGCTGTCGGCTTTCTTGGCCACCTGGGGATGGAACGCTCAGCGAAAGCAAGCAGGAGAGCTGCCAGAACAGCCATTGGATTAGATGCCTCACTAGCTGTAAAAGGGAAGGCTTGTGCACTGCCCTTTGGCAAAGCCTTCTGATCATGTCCTCTTCTGCTCTGTGCCTTTCTCTTAGAGGCAAAGAGCCGGAACAATAAGGAGACCGAGCTCTTTAAATGACCTTGACCACAGCCAGGAAGAAAGAGAAGTGGATTTCCTGAGACTACAAGTTATTGAACAGCAAAATATCATTGATGAACTTTCCAAGGTAAGATATAATTCTGCCGCTCTCACGTGAGGTCGACCGAGGCCATAGCAGAACAGGGAGCCTAAGCAAGGGGGTGCTCAGGGTTCTGTGAGCTAATGGGCAGAGCTTGCGGCAGGGGGATGTGGTCAGAATTTCTATCAGTAGTAGTAACTGAAGTGAATATAAGGTAGCTGTGGTACAGTGCCTAGAAAATTCCTTTCAAGCTGCACTGCACTCTCTGTACGTACCCACACTGATGGCAGAGAGAAACTGGCAGAGCTCCTCTAGCTGGAGGCAGCCTCAGGGCTGCAGATTGCTGTGCCCAAGGGCATGCTCCGCACTGGCGTGGTGTGTTTGCAGTTTCTCTTCTTTGTTAACATGTTCTCAGTCTTTGGAAAGAGAAAATACTGAAATCATAATGCTCCTCAAGAAAATACCTTCTTTTCTTGGTTTGTTTTTTTTGTCTGCACACTTTCTGACACTATTTCATTCTTTCTCGTTAGACCTTGGAAACTGCTGGCTACGTGAAGAGTGTCATGGTAAGAATGATGTTCTCTTCATCTTCATCTTTGTGTTTGGAACTGCTGTTCATGAAAAGCGTGTGGGGTGTAATATTTATTATCACATCTCCACTCATGCACCAGGCTAACGCAGGGGGTTTCTCAGCGTAGATGATCCCAAGGGCTGTATCAGTTCTTCACCAGAGAAGAATGTAGTGGTAGTGGAGAGATCTCTGTAGAGAGAGGAAAGATGTTTATTTTTCACCTCTAGGCTGACCTCAGGGCAAAAGTCATCGCGGTCACCCTGCCCTGATGGCTGATAATGAGTGTCCCCCATCTCCAGGACAGCTCTGCCACATTGGAATTGCAGATATATTTTTAGAATCTGATTACCACTGGCTTTGTCTCACCCATAGTGGCATGTTCTCAGCTACTGTCCTTGCCCAGATCACTGCTCTGTTATTATTGGTACAGATTTGGTGAAGTTAAGCCACTCATGTGCACTGATCAAACGTGTCCTGCATTGTTCTCCATCACACGTGTTCTGCCAGGAGAAAATAGTGTCTGATTTTCTTCGGTCACTGCTGCTGGTACTGGTATTTGTCACTGGGCTGATGGCAGTGGCCCCTTATCAGTGCCTCATAGTGTCAGCGCATCTTTTTATCAGGTAGTTACAACGAAAGGGTTTAGGGGTTTTGCCATAGAATTTTACTCCCTGCAATCCTGGACTTTGCCTGTATTCCCAACCCAGAATAAAGGTATTTTTTCAGTGCTATAAAAACTGAGCAGAAAATTCTGTCAGTGTGTTGTGTTGCTTATAATCAGCTTGCTTTTGCTATTTTGATTTTCCTGAACCTGAAAAGCAATTGCAAACTTGGAAGATGTTGGAGTAAAACTAACATCTGGCTGGTGAAATCATGGTTATTCATCTGGGGCAGCGGGCAGCGCTGACATTTCTATTTCCCGGTCGCCCGGCGACTGCTGGTACTGCTGTAGTTAATGTAAGCAGCAGCTCTGAAAGCAGCTAACGTGTGTGTCTGACCTTTTCAGGAACGGGATAAGCTGTTACGGTATAGGAAGCAAAGGAAAAAAATGACAAGAATTCCTAAGGTAAAAAACCCCACCTCGTGTGGTGACCTGCTGACGGGCGCGCTGGCTTCCTAGGGTGCCCTGGGCACCACGGAGCCACACGGGGAACGTTCTCCTCAAGGGTCTGCGAACGGGTCCTCATCTCAGATGTGGTTTGCGTAGTCCAAGGAGGTTTGCAGACAGAATGGGGACATCCAGCAGAAGTCTGGCAGGGGAACCGTTTGCCTTGCGCACTGCGAGCGTTTGCACGCGCTGCCTCTACCCGGGGCAGGCCCATGGGACGCGGTGCTGCAGGCTTTATGAATTAGCTGCAGGCTTTATGAATTAGCACGTCTCGAAATGATCTTTTAATGGCACTGCCTGAAAACATATGTAGGCTGTAAATAATTCATTATGGAGTTTAGTAACATGCAAAAATTGCTGGTTGCAAGAAGCAACGGTTAGAGCTCAGGGAAAAGGAAGATGCTAGTTCATGAGTACTTGGCAGGACGTGACTATAAATGCTAACACAGCAACGGCGTTGTCAGGTACAGTGCCAGGGACCTGAGGACCAGCTGTGTTCTGCGTGTGAAGAACGAAGGTGGTGCAGGAGCTAACGAATCTATAAATAACGGATTGTGGTGGATGTGGGAGAACTCCCTCACTCCTCTCGTCCTGAAAATGGGAGCCAGAGGTGAAGGAGAGTTACCTTTTGTCTCCTTCCAAAGTTATCCACTGGGAACTAAAATGAAAAGCCAACATCTAGAAATGGTTTTGTCTATCATCAATTAAAAGTGCTTTAGAACTGTGTTTGAAATGTCATCTTTGGCTTTCAAGCATTTAACAGTAAATCTTGCCCACCGCTATCCCTCATTCTTTTAAGCAGAAAGCAGCTTTGGGTGGAAAAAATGGATTTCCTCAAACTGTAAAACCACATTGGTTTCAAATTTTCCAGTAGAACATTTCCTGCAAATCAAACTCTTCCTGTGGAAGTTGTGGTGGCGACAATAGATCAGCAAAGGCATTTCCATGCCCAGCTCCCGCCTCACGCTGAGCTGAAGGCAGGAAGGGACACGTTAGACCTGGGCAGGGGCTCTCAGGCCACCCACGGGGGTACCTAACAACAGCTGCAGCTGCTCGGCCAGTTGGACAGGTGTCACTGCCCCTACAGCGTGGCCGGGGGGTGGAAAAGCTTTTTCTGTGGATACACGTGTAAAGAACTGGAGCAGTTCCTCAGGAAGCATTGGAGTGAGAATTACCAATAGCCCAGGAGTGAGGTTCCTCCCAAGCTCCCACAAAGGAGCAGGGTTTGGCCAGGGGGCCACTGTCACCATTGTCACCGTTGGGCTGGGGCAGCCGATGGCACCGGCCGTGCTCGCTGACACCTTGTCTCTGCCAGAAGCCGGTTGTGGAGACGTTTTTTGGCTACGATGAAGAAGCTTCCTTGGAGTCTGATGGTTCCTCTATCTCGTATCAAACTGACCGGACAGATCAAACCCCTTGCACTCCTGAAGATGACTTGGAAGAGGTACCCGTTGAAAATACGTGTCATTTTGTTCTGAAACCTCACTAATTTTTCATTAAATTCCCAGTCTGTCATGTCGTTTGTCACCTCTGACCAGAAAATTAAAATGTATGTTATATTTAATACGGTGCATGTTGGCTAACATCTCTGGATCTCGAGTCTTCAGTAATTTATACTGAAGAACATTTATCCTAAAACTATTAGATTTATAAGGGGTGTACAAGTTGGAGGTCTAAAAAGACCAAGAAGTTGGACAACCCCAGGAAACCCTGTCCACACGGAGCCCTACCACAGGTTTGTGCCCGTGTAGTTTGGGTCAGGTCCTTCTATTTGTCCTATTGCCCTCAGCACAGAGCGGTGAGGTTTGTGCCTCTTGAGAGGAAGCCCCAGTGTGCAGAGCAAAGGCTCCTCCCCACTGTCTGAGGTCGTGACTTTCCTGGAGGCTCTGAAGGCAGAGTACACGAAAGAGGCTGGTAATGCAAATCACAGCGATGCGCAGGGCTTCCCGCTCACGGCACCAGTACCTGTTCCTGGCTTTAACAAGAATCTTGCAAGAAACAAAAAATTGCTAACAGTGACTCGAAGCCTTTTTATGGGATGCTGGCTGCAGTTTTTCATCTGCCACTTCACCTGCTTCACGGGTTGTACTTGGAGCTGTTAAAAGGGAACCTAAAGAACACTTATTTCCATCCCGAAAGGTGGACACAACTGGTTACCAGGTGTGTGCTGCCCTGCAGGGAATCTGGATGTATTTTTATATGCCTGAGCCTATTTATTTCCCATTCCTGTGTTGATGTTTTTCTCCCCTGTTCAGATGGTACGAAGCTTGCTTGTGCAGCCAGCAGTGTCATTTCATTTCATGTCGAGGGAAGTATTCTGGTCTACCTGACATGAAAGCATTCAGTGCTGGGTATTGTGAGGAGAGGGAAGAAGATGAAGGGCTCTTTTCATGTTGATGCCGCTATTTCAACAAGTAGTAACTCTAGATTAGTGCTTTACTAATTGAGTGAGACTGTCAGGCTTGGCTTATTCTCCACGCTGGCAGCCTTCTGTTGTTTCAAGGAAGAGGTATTTTCACCTTAAAACGTGATGACTTTGCCTGGTGCAGTAATAAAGGGCTATTCGGTCCTTGCTATGTATGGATGGTGAGATTTTGTCTTTCCATGGCAGGGGGAATTCTCTTTCTTCTTTTTTTTTCTGTATTACATCTTCCTGAAGTGTATGCAGGAGATGCTTCAGGCACAAAAGAGGGATAGTCCCAGGGCACACAACAAGGTCCTTCCCAAAACTGCATTTTGAAAGTAGTCATTTTTGCCCTTTTTAGAGGAAGCACTCTTGTAATTTCTTTTCACTGCATAAACAAAAGTAACTGGTGCAACGCAGCTTTGTTTTTAATTCCAGGGCATGGCCAAAGAAGAGACCGAACTGCGGTTTCGGCAGCTGACGATGGAGTACCAGGCTCTGCAACGAGCCTACGCCCTATTGCAAGAACAGGTCGGAGGAACATTGGATGCAGAACGAGAAGTTAAGGTCTAAATGGCTTATATTACGTGAACATAAAGGATTGTATGGGGTGGGGGGGCAATTGTATCGCTCGGGTTGTTTTCGAGCTCAACTGGGGTCAGGCAGCCCCTCCAGCACTGCCAGCTGGGGGTGCAGGGCAGGGGGCTCAGACTGGGGCTGCTGCCAAGGTGGGTTCTGAGGTCTCAAACCCCAGCCACCTTGTCCAGCATCCCCCATGAAGTGCTGCCCTGCTGGAGGAACCACCAGCACTGGTTTAGGCTTTTCACCTATAATCAGGTTAAGAGAAATTCAGAGAATTTGTATGGGAAATCCTTACAATTAAGCTCTTTTTCTATAAAAACTGAGGACAGATAGCCTTAAATATATAATGTTTGGTATTTAATTCCTTCTGGGTTCTGTGAGATGATGTGATTTCTCATGAAATGTTTAGAAGGCTTGTAGCAGAGTAACTAGTCTGGTTTTCTTCTCCTGAGGAATTCAAAGGATGTACCCTGTCTCCGCTGGCGAGCTCCTCGCAGCCGCCCGATTTGGCAGCATCCTTTGTCTCCCAGCACTTCCCTGTTTGGCAACCATCTCACCCTCTCTGAATGCCCCAACTGCACCAGAGCTAATGTTCCCAGAAGCAGCTGCTCTGCCCTGTGGTGCTGGGGACTCCACATGTCAATGAATTTGTAACGAAACCGAACAGGAGAAGTGACGCGGTTTTACTTTTTCCGTAGTGAGACAAAAAGAGGGTGAAAAATGCAGGTGATGCAAACAAGCGAGATCATTTCCATTGGAAATAACAAGATAAAGAGCAGAACATTTTCTTTGCTCAAGACATTTATCTATAAGACAATATTTAGCTAATAAACCAGTAATAATAGCATTTATTCTCCAGAAAACACGTGTAGGCAGGTGGTGTCTATATATAATATATATAATTGTGGAGCTACAAGTACAGTGAAAAATTACACACCACCCAGTAAGCCCATAGGACTGGGCACCAACTGCCCAAAGAGCAGCACAGTCTGCTGCTGTTTAGCTCGTTCTGAGCTTCTTAACTCGTCAAAGAATTTATTGAAGGTGTTGCCAGAATTGCGGCGTAACAATTTGTATTTGTTTTCATGGAGACAAAACTTAATGTTAGTCTTGACTTGGGCTCAAAGTTATTATCCTGTCTGAGCCTTCTTTTATGATTAATGGCTAAAGCCACCTGCTCCGCTGCAAATCTGTCCTGCCAAAGAACTTTGTTGTTTGTTAGAAGTATTTGATGTTTCAAGTATGTTCTGTCCCTGTGTTAGCTTTTGCCTTCTAGAGAAACTTTGATTTATTGGTTTATTTCTTTTTCCCTCGTACGCTACAGACACGTGAGCAGCTCCAAGCAGAGATTCACCGGTCGCAGGCTCAGATAGAAGACCTGGAGAAGGCTCTGGCTGAGCAGGGGCAGGTAACGGGGGTGGCTGAGGGGTGGGAAGGGTCTGGAGACAGGCCTGGTGCTGGCAGCGTTTAATAAATGCCGCAGGTGCCAGTGAGTGTTCCTGTGTACAGAAGAATCCTGATGTGACTTTCCAACAGCTGATTCATTTCAGACAAAGCAGACATGCTAGGGAAGTGCCAGAAATGTTGCCAGGCTGTTTCTACTTTCTGCCTTACTTTTCTAGACAAAAAAAAAATAATAAGGGGGGGGACAAAAGGAAAAATAAATTTTTTTGAGAGCTTTAAATTCTCTGAGCAATACCTTTCCAGCTTAACCTCTTAGTATCGTTAGCCTGACTGAGAAAAATGTTCTGGGGGTTGTGGGGTTTTATATTCATAAGACATTAGTTGGAAATTAAGGTTTATTTTTCCCAGTGTTGAGAAACATGTCATTGTATTCAGCGCAGGAGAAATGCCATGCTAGTGGCAAAGCTGGAAACAGCCCTTTCGATGCAAACCGATTTTTCATCTGAAAGAGCTTTTACTCCATGTGCATACTACAGCCTCTGTGAAAATACGATGGAAAAGCTTAGCTTAGGACGTTGCTTTAGGAAATAATGGAACTAGAATTTCAAATACACTGCTAGTCTGTCCCTGTCCTCTACACGTGTGATTTAACGAAGTGCTTGCTGCTGTGCTTGTGCTGAACATTGCCAGCTGCACCTACAGTATCGGTCTTTTGTTTTTCAAGGACATGAAGTGGATTGAGGAGAAGCAAGCATTGTACAGAAGAAATCAAGAACTGGTAGAAAAGGTGCTCAACATTTCTACTGGCATTATTCAAAGAATATTTGTAGCTTAAGGAATGCGGAAGGTGCAGCGTTCTGATCTGTATCGCACAGGTCTACTGGAAATAATTCACTTGGAATAACAAGACCCTTATAAACCTGCCAGGAACTGGCTCTGGGGAGAAGCCCCACATCCTCTGGTGCTGATGCCACACGCCCCTGCTCATGCTGACCCCAGGGCGGGTCGGGAGCCTTGGTGCTTGCGCTGACCCCCGCAGTTCCCGGTGACAGTCCGTGCGCGGTAGCTCTCGAGCGACGCCGCAAACGGCTGACGTGTTGCTTTGCTTTGCAGATAAAACAAATGGAAGCCGAGGAAGCTCGCTTAAAACATGATGTCCAAGATGCAAAGGACCAAAACGAGCTCCTGGAGTTCAGGATCTTGGAGCTTGAAGTGAGCACATTTCGCAGCCACTGTCCTGCCCCTCCCCGTCCTGGGAAATCACCCACGTTGGCTGTAAAGAGCTGCATGACAATGAACGAGACCAAAGGGTTTGGTACAAAGTGCTCATAAAAGAGAAAAGAAACCCAAGCATCCAGGGATCAATGTTCTTGGTAGCTGCTTCTGGCAGTCTTACTACTTGAGTCATTTTAAGATCTAGAGGGTCGGCTCACGACATAGATACACATTTTACTATGCTCCATCTGTTCTGGAAATGCAAAGAGAGAAAACCAGAACAGATCGTAAGTGGGAAAGAAAAAGGAACTTTTTTATCACTGCCAAAACCCATCACTGTTTCCCACCTCTTGCTAAAACTGAAAAGGAGTCGTGTGGCCTAGGCTGCTGTAGCTGTTCCTCTGACCCTCCTGTCTATAAACCATTTTATACGTGTTCCTGGAGCTCTCCAGACAGAGATCCACAAGGCAGCTGCTTACAGTGTAGATGCCATCTGTGGCATACCAGGTGTAAGCGTGGAGTTCTGCTCAAACATGTTATGTAGCCAAAACACCAGGTAAGTGGTCACGCTCGGCACCCAGTGGAGAAGCGTGGTGGACAGGTGTTGGTGCTGTTGGTCCGTCCGTCCGCACCGCTTTGGAGACCACCCCAAACACACGTGCCCTGGCAGAGCAACAGCTCGAAATAAAGCACTGCCTTGCAAAGTCTTCAGCTCAGAGCCAGCCCTTCCCAAACCACGTCTCTCTTGCTGAAGGTGCCGTTTGGGATGTGCCGTGGTGGGTAACCATCAATTGCTGTCATTGCAGGAGAGGGAAAGACGCTCACCGGCCATCAACTTCCATCACGGTCCTTTCACGGAGGGGAAAAGCCCTCTCCAAGTCTAC
Source organism: Chloroceryle amazona (assembly GCA_027560015.1). Taxonomy (NCBI): domain Eukaryota; kingdom Metazoa; phylum Chordata; class Aves; order Coraciiformes; family Cerylidae; genus Chloroceryle; species Chloroceryle amazona. The sequence goes on along the minus strand of JANHFX010004981.1, from coordinate 17,213 downwards.
TGCGAGGCAGAAGGTGTAACAGTAAGGGATTTTTGTTTCGTACTTTCCTTTCCCTAAACCAAATCAGCCGCTCCCTGCTGACTCCTGGTTTTCCCTTTCTCTCTTGTTAGGACATAGTAGTAGCAGAGCTGATGAAAAAATTGGACATTTTAGGGGATAACGCCGTAAGTGTATGTTCCTTTAATAAATTGTGCATGCTTTGGTAAATATTTGTCCTCACGTTGAGTTAGCACAGCCTCCCTGGTTTGCTGCCGCAGCCTGGCCTCCCTCCGCTCACAGCACTGCCTACGAGCTACCGGCTTCTGGCTTCTTAAGGTGTTGTTGATCAATAGCCTTCTGATGAGTGCCGGCCGGGATCTTGCTGTCACAAGATTGCTTTTCATTTTGTCAGTGATTTGGAAATATTGAAGCTTTGGTGTTTGTTTTTTTTCCAGCCACTGCTCAGACAAGGTTTATTTGCTTACTCTGCATTTGCTTTGCTTTACGTTTCAGCAGCTGTGTGTTTTGATTTTCTCTAGGAACCCATAAACCTTTGATAGTAGCCAGGATACTAAACAAAAACGCTACGATAGCAACATGAGAAGAAGCAGCAAATAATAAGGAGTTTGAAAGGGCTTTTGCAAGTGGCAGTGACTGATGGCACCTATAGTGAAGTGTATAGAAGACGTATCTACCCTCAGATACTTTTTTCCTGTCCTCTTGTCTATCAGCAGAGAGCAGAGCCCTGTGGCTGTAATGGGCAGAGGAGAGCAGAGCCCTTCTCTAGCCCAGGGGCTTGAGAGCCCTTGTCAGGCACTCGCCCTGGGACACCCCACCACTGACATCGGGTCTGCAGAGAGGTCCCCACCCAGGTCCCCCCCGTTCTCACAGCTCCTCACCTGAGCTGAACCTGCTCCCCTCTGAGCCTCTGCTCAGTTGGGGACCAGCAAAAACACCGTCCCCAGGTCCATAGGGCAGCCTCAAAGCACCTCTTGTCCACTTCTCCAGTTAAATGAGTCAGGGCATCACCTCTCCACTGTCCTCAGTCTCTGTTATCTGCATGCTCTGCCCCACCAAACCAAGCCAGGAGTTAGTGGAGGACGTGAAACCTGTTGACACAATTAATAATCTTCACTGCTGCAGTTCATGATGTTCATGCTGGCAGAAAAATGAAGAATCCTAAAATCTTTTCTATGAAAAGAATAAAGAAAAGATGCATAAAAGTTTCATTATCGCTGGGATAAGACTGACCCTGCTGATGTGTAGAAAGATCACACCCATTAATCTGTTGACCCCTGTAGTGGTGTTGTCTGCAGTGGTCAGCCCTGTGCAGAGTGTTTTGGAACCACATCCCCAGCAGGTAACTTGCAGGCAAGCAGTAAAAGCAACAGCTTTTCTCCTGTTTTGAGCTCCCTTTAGTTTCCTCTTAATTTATATCAACAACCTCTACAATGTCATTTCCTCCTGATTTACTTTTCCCCTATTACATACAACAGCGAACTTCCAGATGGGACACAAGGGGAAGTTTCCAGTTCTCCGCTCTGAGAACTTCAAGCTAACTACAGACTGTTGTATCACTTGGTTTTTTCTTGCTTTCACAACTTTCACATCCCAGACTCAGCCACCAATGGCAGACTCTGCCCCTGGCTGCACATTGTCACGTCTGGCTGTTAGGGAGTCCAGGAACGTTAACTTATGTGCCAGTAACTCCATCCTTTTCTGGGCATTTTCTCACCTGTGCTTCTGTGAAGCCCCCTGGAAGCTTCTAGATGCTTTGCACCGAACCGTCATGAGTTAAGTATTGCTTTGAGTAAGGGAAACCCTTGAGGGCAGGTTGAGGTTGGAGCTGAGGAACAATTTCTTCCATCTTCTGCAGGGTTGTCCAGGGCTGTCCCAGGCTGCCCAGGGCAGGGGGGGAGTCCCCATGACCCCTGGAGGGGTTTCCAA
>JANHFX010004980.1:42648-56100 GCA_027560015.1 Chloroceryle amazona | reverse complement strand
CAGACAGTGCAGGGAGTGAGAAGATCTGAGCTGAAAAGTAAAATCCCTGAACAGAATTAGTGCTGTTCTCATGCAAACAAGGACAGGTAGGAAAACAGAATTAATTTTCTGCTGCAAATAAAGTCATTATCCAACTGCTCACCCCAGCAACTCTTGGCTGAGAAGCTAACAGGCCTGCTTGTTACAGAATATTTTTACATATTAACTACATTAATAAAATTCCCGTAGCAGGACTACAGTGAAAGCACAGTTCTGCTTTAGATCCTTCATGATATCAGACTCTGGGGGCACATTTGAGGCACTCTTCACATAGCACATACCCAAGCATGTGGCAGGGCACAGAAATTGGTGTACAGAAACAAATCTACATGGTCTGCACTCTATTGCTATTTTCTGCTTTGTGAGACAAAGTGCTTAATGGAAAATAACTTGCTTTTATGGTAACATATGTTAAAGAATAAAAAGCAATTTATATTCTATTCTTTTTTTCTTACCTGCCCTTACTTTCTGTACTGTGCATTTATCTTCCACCTCTTACTTAAACCAGATTTAATTATGCTGCTGTTAGTGGCTATGATGCTAAATTCCAACTGACTGTCATCACAGTCTGTGGCTTATCATCTGATGGAGAAAGCAGCCACTCACCTTTTTTCACTAGGATGTATAAACTCGTCTCTGGAAGATAAATGTTGGCCCGGACTATTTCCCATCCCTTGAACTAAATCTAATGCATTTTCAAGTAGAGAAAATTTGCTATAGATGGAGGAAAGTCTGCAACTTTTTCTCCCTGAGTAACTTGGGTGATTTCAGCAGGACCAGGTTAGTCTGAGTCATGTGTCTTGATATAAAAATTTATTTTAGCTAATAGAAAGGACACAGGGCCAGTTTTACTTATGCATGTCGGATGATCACAATGAGCAAGTACAAAAGGCATGCACACTCCAGAGTACCAGCTGTCTGTATATATCTTATGATTCTTCTTCCCTTTTAATTCCCAATAGACTGAGAAGTATAATTGCATTTGCATCACACAATATCAAACCCCTGTCCCTGCCTTGCCTGGTCTTTTGTCTTACTCTACCTTGCTTTGCCTATTCTCAACACAAAAAAACCCAAAACCTAAAGCAATCCAGAAGGTGAAAACGATGGAGGCTTTGTGGGGGGAGTATCTGAATACACAGCTAGAAAGGACTCTGCTGAGTCATGAAATGTTATGTCTGTAGTTTTCCAAGTAGGTGCTTTTCTGCTGTTTGTTGGGGTGAGTCCTGGCTGGCAATGGAGGTCTGGACTGGGACTTTCCCTTCTCCTGAGTATGACTGGAAAGAGGTAGAATGTGCATCAGTGCACTGCCTACTGGCAATGACTGTGTGGCTGCCCTGGGAGGGTGACCCCCATGGCAGCGGACACCCCAAGTTCACCAGGCCTTGGCCAGGTGGGATGAGGAGAGACCTGACACTGCTCCCAGTGGCTGTGAAAACCTTGCAGGACATCTCAGCCCCTCGACAGTGGATTTCTTCCATCCACCCATGAAATACCAAGCTGGATGTTCACAGGCTGCAGAGGATGTAACGCCTGCAGAGAGATGGATCCCAGGCTATAGGCTCATGGCAGGATGGTAATAGTTACTTTGCTGTGAACAGCCTTTGTTTTCTCCTGACAGCTTTTATTCCATGTCTAAAAACTATTTTAGCCTGTGCTCTATGCTGCTGATCATCCTCCTGGGTTTGCTCTGATGCCTGCACCTGGCAGCTGTGGCCCTCCAGGTCTCAGATCCTTCAGAAATGCTTTAGTTTCCCAAAACCTGCAACTTCCCATGTGAAGGTCAGAGAGAAAACTTCTCTAAACAGGTAGGAGGTTAAAACAGAACAAGATTTTGACTGTGGGACAGGAAAAAATTTGCTGCATGAGTTCTTTATAGCATGGGTAGAGCACTGGCAGATACGCTGAGGAGAGCCTGCCCAACTGGTGACCTGGAGAAATCTCCCTAAAACTTTCTGCTGCCTCTGAGCTGCTGTACAGCTTGTTGAGACAAAGTTAATCTGTAGCTTAACCCACTGAATAATGTTTATTTGGAAAGCTAGAAAGCAAGTGGGTTCACTTTTCAACGCGACCTCTCATTATATGTTTACAATAATTCAAGTCCGAGCTTTGTTTGGAATAGTAACAGTGAGTTTCTTTGGCACTTTTATAATTTAAAATAGCTTTAATAGTTTAAAAATCCTAAGCACGTCACATTTGTCCACAAGTGAACATACCCTGTTATTTGCAGTTACTGAAAATAATATTTTGGCTACAATTAAGATGGCAGCAATCTGCTTGTTCTTATTAATGAAAACAAATGATTCATATCCAGAAAGTGAGAATTCTGAAGAAAGAAAAAGATTTGTCATCCCACAGTAGTAAACAAAATTAAATTTAGTTTCAACTGTGGACACAGGGAAGTTTTCTGTATCTGAGGCTAAACTACAGCAGTTGCTCTATCACCCAGTGACCCCTCCTCAGCCAAGAAGGGGGTTGGGAAAAGGTGATGTGAGGGTTGAAATGAGCACAGATTAAATGAAACAACAGTACCAATGCCACTGTAAAGTATGCGAAACTATACCCAGCCCAGCAAAGGTAGAGCACTCACAGTCAATGGGAAGGCAGTCCTCAGGAGCAGAAGAAAGAAGAGCAGGAGGAACCCAAGCAAGATGAGGAGCCCTAGCAGGGGCTCCACACCCTCCTCCCCACCCCTCAGCACACTTCCCTCATTACGAGTTTATAGGAAAGTATAAAGCTGTGAGCCAGCTCAGGTCAGCTAGGGAAGAAGCTTAATTGGAATATTTTACTGTTGTTGAATGGGCTTTTTTTGCTTTTACTTTCAGTACTTTCAGTCTTTTGTTTGTCCTTTTTTACGCGGTCTTTCCGATTAATACTTTTTTATGGGCTGAATTCTGTCTTCTTCACATAGGAAGGGATCCATCAAATGATATTTCCACTAATCAGATCTGGATTTATTATTCTCCTCTTTCTACATTGCCTCAGATGCTTAGAGATAAGGATGAAAATAAATGGTTTGTCATAATTTTTAACTAGACAGAGGAGACAGGCTGTGGCTGTCAAGCAAAGTGACAGCCACAAAGATATACATCGCTTTGTTCTTCCCTTCAATGCCCAATTTTGTTAATTTCTAGCATTTCTCTCTTCATTACATACCAGATAAGTGTCTTGCATGAATATTATTTTTGACAAGAACATCTTTCAGTAGACTGTTATTTTCTTTTTGTATGAGTATCATGCCACCTATGCACAAAAGCACTGGACTGGCACTCAATTTTCAGGCTTGCTCCTATTCCACTCTGGACTTTCTCTACACTCTTGGATACTGTCACTCAGAAGAGGAATCATCTCTTTTAAACATTTGAAATTCAGCTGTCACAGCTGTACGTCCCTCCAGAGCACACAAAGAGAGGAGGGGACCCCTCCCAGGGGTGTCTGCCCTGGAGGAATTACCCCCCAAGTGCCCGTGGAGCCGTCCTGTGACTCACATAATAGTAGTTCCTTTTCACAATGAAAAGGCACAAGTCTGTAGGTGGGTGAAGGATCCAGGGGATAAACTGATGGACCTTAGGTAGATTTTTCTACCTTTGGCCTTGAGCCATGGAGGAGAAGGTTCCTCTGAACTCAGCATTTCATCTGTGGAGAGCACTGCGATACTCCTGCAGCATCATCTGGATCTTGTGCAGTTGTTAATGCAGCCTGCCAGTGTCTGGTCAACTGATTTGCCAGGGAAATTTTGTTCTGTAGGTACCACCAGTCAGCCAGACAAAATGAATTACACCCTAAAGTCCATCTTACTACACTGCCATCATTCAAGTTTGATTCATGGGCTTAGTGCACAAAGGATGGTGCAAAGGTGTCCTGGTGTCACACAGGAGCTCAGAGTGCAGGATGGGCCTCCAGTGGGACAGCCACCTGCAGGAGTAAAATCTACACCAGGAAAACCTCGATATTTTTAGGAGCAGCAAAAGCCTATCAGTGCATCTAGTAAAGGGGACAAGTTACCACCATACCAGTCAGAAACATCAGTCTTCAGACAACAGTCACGCTGGAAACTCAGCATAATTTTCCTCCTGAATTCGAGTGTTCTAGGGAGCAGTACTGTCAGAGTCCATGGAGCAAAGGGAGGTGTTAGCAAGGGAAAAGATGACAAAAAGGGTGTTGATTTAGTATGGTGTCTAGAAAGTAAAGCATTACAGGAACAAATTATGAAGGAAGTCAGCTGAAAAAAAAATCTTACAACAAAATATTTCTTTTTGGTTGGTTGGTTGGTTTTGGGTTTGGTTTGGTTTGGGTTTTTTTTGTAAAAAAAAAAACAAACAAAAAACCCAGACAAACACCAAAACCCAAAACAACACCACCACACACAAAAAAACCCAACCAACCAAACAAAACCCAAACCATCTAGTTTCAGACAAAGCATTTCCCATCAACCCCTGGGATGGATTCATGCACACACATCTTGTTCTGTGAACTATGTGAATCTGTGATGTTACTGTCTATGCCAAGAGGGCCATGGCTGGGCTTACATTGTGTGTGTTCCCTGCTTTCAGAATAATGGTTATTGAACTGAGGAAAAAAAAAAACCAAGACAGTTCTGCAGGTCATTTCCAGGAATTAACCTGCAGCTCCTCATTTAACTAACCCCTGTTGAACACCGTTTCCAGAACATACTTTATTCAAAATATTCACCTAGCATCAACAGCAGGTTTGATAAGGAAGCTTCTGAAGAGCACAACCATTCGTGTAACTATTCAGTTTGCTTGTCAAAAAATTCTAGTGTGCAGCCAGCAAAAGAAATAGGAACTTGCTTTATTTTTACTTAGGTATCTCCAAGGGTTTATTTTAAATTATATTGCAGGAATCTTGACTGCTAAGTGTTGTTTTTCCATACTGCATGGAAAGAATCTCCCAGGGACTTTTATAATAATTTTGCAGCTGAGCCCTGCAACATAACTAGATCTCTCAAAAGACTAAATAATTTTTCCCTGGTAATGGTTCTTAATTTTCTTTTAGGAGGAAATAAAATTCATAGTGAAAATCATTCTTTATTAAATGAAATTTATAAGCTGGGACACAGAAAATGAGATTGAACCAAAACTTCTTTTCTATTTTTGTTGCAAGCTGCTTGTTAACGTTCAGGGCTCTGCAGTATAGTTAGGATGTCTGTATGGTCTTTGCTATTTCCCATTTCTTACCAGTCTGCCCAAGACTGAGGAAAGGAATAACTCTTACTCATCTTCCCATCTTTTTCCTTTTGCTGATAGGATTATAGTGTGTCCTTCAAGAGGAAATTGAGTTTATGGACTGTTAAATCCATAAGGAAAAAAAAAATGTAAAAGACACATAAAATATGAGAGGGAAAATGCTGCTGTCAAGGAAAGCTGCAGGAAGCATCTGAAGACTGCCACTGTTACGTGGGAAACAACACCTCGGACTTTATTCAGACTTCTGCAGTTTTTCTGATTTGCAGCTGTCACAGTTAAATAAAGCTCCATGGGATAAAAGATTTGTTTCAGATGAGCAGCAGAGTCCCCCTGCTTCCCCTCGTCTTGCAGTAGTGGTACCCCCTTGACTCTCCCCCTGTCACTCCCCTACTCCCCATAGGATGCCCACACTGAGGAGGAGGAAACAGCACTGGGACTGGTCCAGAGGGATCAGGGCCATGCTGGGGGGTTGGCAGGTGGGCCCTGCCAGGCCATCCAAATGCTGCAGGGCAGCACAGGTCCAAGGAGAATGCAAATCTGATTTTCCCTCTACCTGGATGCGGGTTTTCCAGAAGCACTTTGTGTCCTTGAGACTCCCACTCTTCTAAACTTCATTTCCTTTAGTCAAGTTAAAAAGGTATTGGAGAGGGAAAAGGAGAGAGGATGATGGCTAGGCCAACAAATTATGCAGCTAAATAATTGAGTTTCCTTTGGGAATCAAGATATTAATAGCAACCAGTGAGCAATCCATGCTAGCGAGGTGTTACTTGTCCACAAATGACTGCAGTGGGAGCCGTCTCCCGTCTGACACTCGCTAGACTGTGTCTTCCTACAAGTCAAAGCCATCTCCTTACAGCAATTACCATGCTCTGTCAGACCTCTTGCACAAGAGCAGTATAACATGTGCTTTCAGGGTTTACTCTCTAATGAAATATTCTGGGAAAGCCATAAACACTGCACGGGAAACTGTAGCGTGCTGTGTCGAAAATTATGTTAAGACCCTGTGGATACTTCTCCCCCGTGGGCTGTCATTTCATATCAGGCACAGACCATTGCCTCAGAGATTCACACCAGCTTTCATCTTTGGGTATGCAGAAGCAGTGTAGCTTCAGAGGTAAATAAATTCTTGGGCAGAGCATCATCACTGGGATGTCTTGCAGAGAAACACTTAGAGATGGATGCTCACACTCAGGCATTCGCCAGAAGTGTTCCTTTGGGGTCTGACAGATTTCGCGGGACATGATGGATGTGATCCACAAGCATGTTGGGAAGCCTCGGGGGCAGTCAGCTTATCTGCTGTGCCACCCAATGACGTCCTTAGTAAATGGACAGTGTTAATGCTTCCTCTGTAAGTACCTCTGAATACACAGAAATCCAAAACCTGCCTGGTAGGCTATTAAAAAAATGTGTTCCACGTATTTAGTGTTTCTGCAATGTGGAAGAGCTCTCTTTTTCACAACTTGGGAGTGGACAGTTGGCCACAGGGCAATAACAGAGCTTTATGTTGATAACTTCTTTAAATTCATGTATCAAGACATGAAATATATATACATTATGATTTCAGCAGCATGTGAAAGGGACAATTTATGAATCCAAGTGCTGGATCTAATAAGGATTCAAAGAATTATGGCTGCTGAGGAGCTTACTCTTCTTAAAAAGACCAAAAGAACAGTATGGTGCAGTGCTCTGGTAACCAGCTAACCAAAAATCTAGGCTAGAAATACAGTAATTTTCCAACACAGATTTTTGCAGCCTCCATTACATGATTCAAAAACTGTTAGAATCTCTAAGTAATGCAATGAGAAAAGCAAGAAAGCTTCCTTCTCATTGAGGCTTCAAACTCCCTTCCTTTGCCCTCCTGCTTCCTCCCTCCTCCCTGAAGTAATAACTCGCCAACACTCGTAAGACACATAGAGGTCTTCGATATATTTGGAACTGCTAGGTTATTTTGAGGTGCAGTATTCTGCTCCACCATTACATTTTCTAGCTGTGTCAGCCTGAATCAAAGGCCTGTAGCTTCTCAGTGTCAAAAGCATAAGCCCTACAGTATCAGAAGTTACTTACATGCAGGTAGTTTTAATAAGAGATCTGACTCTAACAGGCTGACTCTAACCTGAGAATAGCTGTGCTTACCAAAGGTCGAGCTACCTCCAAATACTGTCTCTGACAGTGATGACATGTGCGTGCCTAGAAAACACTATGAGGACAGGCCAAGGATGTAGCAGTACTCTGATGTGTTCTTCAGTCTCAGGTCCAGACACATAAGCAGTGTCTTTGTATTTAACAGCTCTTACTGGATTTTTCTTCCATTAATTTGTCTCACGGTGTTGTCAACCCACTTGTATTTTCAGCATCCACCACATCATAAGGCAGTGAGCATGCCAGTATAATTAGGCAATGTATGAAGAAGAATTTTCTTTTGCTTGTTCTGAATCGGCATCTTTTTATGAAAATCAGCATTTTTATATAAAACTGCTGCATCCACTTCAGTCACCTCTTTCTGGACATGGAAAACACCTAATTTGTTTGGTTCCTCCTCATATGAAGTTGGTCTATAACTTCAATCATCTTTGTTGTCCTTCTCTAACCTTTGGCAGATCTTCTATCTGAGGTGAGCAGCTGAGCATAGCATGGGTTGTACGGATTGATTTTTGAAGATAGGTTGTTTCAGACCATTTAGCTGCCAAACTGAAACTGCTATCTTTCTGACACAGCACCCCTGTAAAAATTCAGATAACGTACTCTTTTAAGATAGAGAACAAAACTTCCAGCAGTCTAATTACTTGCAATATCAGTTCATTTAAAAGCACTTCATTTCATGAGCTACTACGAGCTACTCTTTCACATAATTTTCAGACAAATATAGTGATTAATGCATAAACCAGGAGTATTTTATTGGGAAGTTATTTTAGCATTAAACACTCAGCTTAATTAGTGCAAACAATTGGTTATGCTGCTCAACTGACGCCTGATTCAGCTCTTGTTAAACTGTCATCTATGGCTGGGGCTTGAGCGAGCCATTTATAAATGGGCTGAAAATTTGTAGAAGTGTTATTTGACTCATGAGAAAATTTTCTCTTAGTGAGATTTTGAAAATATCAGAATGCAGAAAGTGTAACTTAATATTGAAGAGTTATTTTCTTCTCTGTTTTACCAGAAAATGGGTAACTAAAGCCAATCTTTTAGAAGTACCTCAATTATCGGTTCTTCATTCTGATTTCTGTGGGTACTCAACAATCAAGTTCGCTTGAAGCGAGATCATTTCTTTCAGGTAAGCTGAAGGTGATGCTGCTTTCACAGAGAGAATGAGGAGTCCTTTTCTGAAGCTTGGGCAGTTGAGGAAATTATAGCCATTCCTAAAAACAGCCCTGAGGTTCAAGCTATTATTTTAGCACATTAAGCAGCTGTGTCTTGAGTCAATTTAATCAGCTAATTGTGTGTCTTCTGGCTTGATCATGACCCAAACTCTTTTAATTCATTAGCCTGATTCTGTTCTTCAAAGCAGTGGAAATGAGGCACGACTTGACTGAATTCATTGTTATTACCTGATGGGTCCCATTAGAAATACTCCTAATTTCGAGTAGGACAGGCAAAGCAAGGAGATCCTCTTTTCCACATGCACTTTGAAGCCGAGCACCCCAATGTAGGCATGCCCTGTTGGGGAACACAGCTGCTCTCAGCTCATTCAGTTGGGTTAGATATACAACACTTACTGCTTGTGGCCTTTTTCCCTTCCTTACATTTCTCAGCCTCCCAAAGGAACAATAGAAGGGAAATAGAAACTTGACATCTCTTGGGCTGTGCAGTGGTTAAAGACACCTTGCTGGTGGGTCTGCAGTTCTCTCCTTGTAGGCAAGTGCATAGGTCAGAGATGGAGGAAACATGTACATTTTGTTACTGCCTAGTAAAGAGCATGCTGTACAGCTTTTAATTTCATAAACAATAGTGTAATGCCTCTTTAGCTCTTCCTCCCAGTTCTCGGAGAATTTTCCTTTCAACAAATCAGAAAAGCAACAAATTTCAGCCACTGAACTTTCCATCACTTTCACATACCCAGGAGGTCAGCCTCTCTGACCTCCTGATGAAGACTCACTACATCTGGGATGGTGGACAGAAGTGCATCTTCTAGTTTTGCTTCTAGACATATCTTGTGTTCTGGTTGCCAAAGCACAGTTATGTCAAAGTTGTACAAAAAACATGAGCCCTTTGGCTTTGTCACTGCACCGAGGAAGCCTCTGCTTCTGTACCTGAAAATTGTGGTGAAGTATTCTGATGACAATTTTGCTTAAAGTAGGAGGAAAATAATAATGTGGAATAGTAATTATTGATGGAAGTCGTTCATGATCTTGAACAGCATGAGACAAAACTGATAAGAAGTGGGGGTTCTGACCCTCATTTGTCATCCTCATAACTATTTTCTACAATTAAACAACATTTTTTCTTTTTTTAAGGTAAAATTTAACATTTTTGCCTATGTTCACATTAACAAGAAGTTAAGAGCAATTGGGGTGAATATCCACAGATTCAGCCATTGGTGCTGAGGCCGTGACATCCACTCCATCATCAGTCTGAATGCTCTACTTTGGCCAAGGCTCTGGTCCTGAACTCCACTCTGCACAGGGGTCAGAGCTAGGAGCAGTCTTTAGTTCAGACCTGCATGTTGCCATTAGGGTCTCGAGCTCCACTGATGCCTGCCCGAAGCAGAGGCACCAATATAGTTCATGTTATCCAAAACCACGCTGAGGACTGAACCAACACCCACTGTAAAAGGTCATGATTGGAAAATTTACCTCAGAATGGCTCCACTATTCCAGACCACAAAGTGAATGTAGACTTGGCCTTTCTTTCCCTGCAGGTACCTTTTCCATACTGTGCACTGCTTCTAATTAGACCAGTCCATACTCCCTGTTTCCCCAGGCACATCTCTGGCATCGTTCCAACGGGCTCAGGAGTGTATTTTCAGTATAAACATCACTGTTCCTCTACACAGGTTAAAAAAGAGTTGAAAAAACAACCCCAGATTATAACAAAGTGGAAAAATGGGAGGAGTGATTCATTTAACACCCAGCACTGAAAGCAATAACTCAGCTGAGAGGGAACAGTGAGAGTTTGCACTTCTCCAGTGTTGGAATGAAGAGGTATTTACCCTCTTAACTATGGCAGTACTGCCATTTTCCAATCCCATCCTCAGTCCATGTTTCTGGCTTAATTCTCAGCTGGTGCACTCTCTTATTTTTTTTCCTGCCTTCCTTTCAATAGCCTTCAGTGAGCTAATAAAAGCGAGCCACCTACGCTGAGCTGTTCATTGTTGCCCACTGGCTGTATCAGCAGCACGGTGGTGAGCAGGGGTTGGGTGATTCAGTGTTAATTAGACCTTTCCCACACAGCAGCTTTCCCAAATGCTGCAGTTATGAGTGACACTCTCAAATAAAAGCCCAGACTGGGGCTGCAGCTGCAAAATACTCACAGAACACCAATCCTTTCACTCTGCATCTTTGCTTTCCTCTTCTGAAAGCATCCCCATGCTGGAAGGGTCTCTCAGGGTAGCAGTCCTTCTCTAATAGAGCTTCCCCCATGCTGGGGATCCCTGCTCTGGACTGTCAATGTACTCTCCTCCTTCCCTGACCCCTCCACGATGATTCTTGGTGTCTGCCTTTTCTTCCTTTCTTCTCAGCAGTCCTTCCTTGAATAAGGATAAGTAATGTACACTGTTCCTGAGTCTGTCTTCACATGCTGGACTAAATGGACTGTTGTTATGCCAAACTCAAGCCTTTTGTGGGTTAAACATGCCTAAAGGTTTAATCATTTTTAGTTTGCTTTGACCTTCTCCATCAGTGAGAACAGTCCTCCATGAGAGGAACAGGAGAGGGAAGGAGAGACAGTGTGGTAGGTTAACCTTGCCTGGCCATCAGATGCCTTCCAAGCCTCTCCATCACTCCCCCTCAGCAGGACAGGGAGAGAAAATAAGAAGAAAAACTCATGAGTCAAGATAGAGGTAGTTATTGAAAAAAATGAAAGGCCACGTATAGAAGCAAAGCAAGAAAAACTATTTATTCTCTACTTCACACCAGCAGTCAATGCCCAACTGCCTCCTGGAAAGTAGGGCCTCAGTGCACATAGTGGCCGTTCAGAAGACAAACAGCTTAATAATGAATGCCTCACACCCCCCCTTGCCTTCAGCTCTTATTGCTGAGCACAAATACAAAGCACATCACTGTAGGGGCAGCTATGGGGAAAGATGACTCCGTGCCAGCCAGACCCAGTGCAGGTGGCACAACAGTGAGCTTGCCTCTCTCTGTCCTCCAGTTCTGGGCAGAATGGCTCAGTTAAACCTCCAGCCCCTGCCAGTTCCCCTGCCTGCCCACCATAGCTGAGACACCCAGGAGCCAGCTTCACCCAAGGGTTCTTCAATTCCATGGGACCCTTTGAGCCAGTGGGCTCAAAATTGTTCAGGGTACCCCATGCTGCTTTGTGCCCTGTCCTTTGGAAGGCAAGGGGAGCTCTGGTTTCTGAAGCTATCCTTACACCCAGCATGAGGCTGCATGCTCCCAGACCTGCCCTTGTGGATGAGGTTGGTGCCCATGGTGCCACCTGGCAGGAGTGTGAGGAAGAAATGCAAATGGCAGAAATATCCCCTTGCAAAACTTTCCCATTTTGCAAGCGCTGCACCAAATCTGTCTTCCATTTAGCAAGAACACCTCCTGAGCTTTGAAATGAACCCAGCTGAGCCTTTATTCTGCGAAACTACTGAATTTTCTTTTGCAAGTTGTTCCCTTCAAGTCATCACAGAAAGATTACTTTAAATGATAATTGTTTCCACACGTTTGAATATATATATTTTTAAAAGGCACAAGGAAGAACTCTATTACTGTTCTCAGACTGCATCACAATTTCACTTTATTGCCATTTAACTTTCAAATAAATCTTTCTGGAAGAGAGAATAGTCTTGGTGTTGCAGAAACAGATCCCAGCTGAATGCATCATAATCACAAATGCTTTTTCAAGGAAGCAGAAGATCTATCATCTCAATGGATCTCCAGTTTCAACCTGAAAGGAAAAATAGATAGTCTGATCCCACGCTGTGTTCAAAGAGTGAAGATGTGTGATCAGGCTGTGGCAAAGACATGAAAGAGCAACGCTATCATTCTGAGATTTGTCATCTCATCTTTCACTTAGGCACGGTATCATTTATCACCCAGTTTTCATAAGAAGCTTCTATGTATTAATCTGTCCTAAAGCAATATTTCGTGTTTTCTGTCACTTCGTAAATACTGAAAATAAACACTGATTAAAAAATAAATAAATGTCTAAGATCTTTCAAGGGGGGAAAAAAGCAATAATTGGATAAATGGAAATGAAGCACGCATGCTCCTGGACACAAGTGCCCAGGTTTTATTTTAATAAAGACAAAACATAAAGCAGAATTTAACAAAAAAATCAAATTTATTTCTAAGGCACACTAAGAACCAGGGTTAGTCCATAGTGTGGCACTGGGATTACTGTGGTCGTGGTGAACACCTGTGCATGCCAGGAATGTACCTGCAGTATTTAGGAGGTGGTGGTTGTACGTGAGGCTCCTCTGAAGTGCTCACTGAAACAAGCTGCCTCCTGGGCATGCAGAACACACATTACACATTCACTCCCCCAAACTGCTGACACCTCTTATTCTCCCATTTCTCTGTTATAATCCTGACCCTGCGGTCCTGTTCCTGGTTAATTCTGCCTCTTGTTTGCTTTTTTCCCCTTTGTGTTCTTCATGCCTTCCCTATGAACTTTCCTCCTCTGTGAAAAAGGGCCATTGCCATTCTCTTGGTCTTTGCCCATTCTCACTACCATTCTCCTGGATTTCTGCTTGATCACTTTTTGCTCTCTCTGCACTTTGTTCTCACACAAAAATAAGAGGGTTCCCAAAGAGCATTCATTATTAAGAGCATCAAGTCATGAGCTAGCTTTTCTTTAAGTATTTTTAATCCTAGGGGAGCGAAAAATAAAGCCAGAGAACAATCAGAAAAGCCATAAGGCAGGGATGGGCACAAGCAGTGATGATCAATTCTTGCATCTGGACACAGATATGGATGCATCAGTTATTAAGTGTATTTTGTGGTGACCTACTCTGGAAGATTTGTAAAATATCTAAAGAAGTCCCAAATGAACTACAAGAATAATAGCTTCAGAGATGGTCAGTTGCAGCTCTGGTTTAGTTAAA
>JANHFX010004980.1:0-42548 GCA_027560015.1 Chloroceryle amazona | reverse complement strand
ATATCTAAAGAAGTCCCAAATGAACTACAAGAATAATAGCTTCAGAGATGGTCAGTTGCAGCTCTGGTTTAGTTAAAGCTTACTCTTACAGAGGAGGAAAAGACCAGTTAGGGCATGATAGAAAAAAAAGTCTAGTTATTGTTCACAACCTAAACAAAAATGCCCATATGTCTTTTCAGTGCAACATTTGGCTGACATTAGATGTATATTAGTGTAGGATGATAATGTGGTTCATGAGGTAAGGTATTTACTTGGGTGTCAAGACACTCGTTCAGTCTCAGAGTTGCAAAGAGCAGCAAGTTCTGGGAGCCCTAAGGGAGGACTGGAAGGACTACTGTGAGGGTTGCTCTATTTTCTTTTAATAATACTCCTGTTTCAGGGCATATCTACATTAGTGTTTTAATTCAAAACAGGAGCACACTTTGAAACAAATCTCCTAATCACCTCTATTTTATCTCTGGTTTGCATTGTGGGGTGCACCTTGGAGCACATGAATTAAGTTCATTCGATATGAAGTTAAACCAAAGGTTGTGATTCAGGAACTATATCCAATATGCCTCAAGCACTAGTGGCTATTTGGGGACCAGAGTAGAGCTACTCATAGGTAAAATCATGGAAAATTGTGTACTGTGGGTGTCAGGTCCTCGCTAACACCAGCTGTTTTACTCCACAGACCTGAAGATCTGAGTGCTCTGCACTGCTTGCTGACATGGACACAGCCTCAGTTACCCAATGGAGTAATGCATGGGAAGTAAAATCTGCTATTTTCACCCTGCACAGCAAGCCAGCCACAGAAATCTTTCTTGAAGAACACAAAACCATGAAGGTAAAACCCACTTGTAAGCAATGAAACATGACAGCTAAGCTGCTTCAAGATCAGAAGAGTAGGAACAGCTCTTCTGCCATTCAAATCTGAGGATGGCTCTAGTCAGAAGTAAAATGTTCCTGGCACCTTCTTCTGGCATTTAGGAGAACTGGCAAAAAGCTACAGAAATGTTTTCCCCCTCTTAGGCAAGGTGGCCACATCACAACTGCTTCTTGGAAACGGCTTGTCCTAGCTCCCAAACCATGCCTTGGAATTATCTGGGGATTACCAAACAGCTCAGGACAGAAGCACAACAGAAACCATTCTTACAATATATAAATTATCTGGGGTTTGCCAGTTTCTTTGCTAGATATTCATTTACTTTGATTTTATATATGTGGGTGTGTTTACTTCACCAGAACAAACACAGCCCAAGAGCTCCAGAGGTCTACATGGAGCTACATCTGTAGAGAACAAGAAGTGCAACATCTGGGCATGCAATACTTGGAGTTTTTACTTTAGGGTAAGTTGACTGTGTGAGATGAGGCATTCCTCTTTGATGCCCAGCTCTCGGCCACCAGTACCTGTGGCAGAAACTTGGCTTTCAGTACTAAAAAAGATTTTGAGATGTTGGAAAAGTCCTGAAAGATTTGAGTGTGTCTGAAGGATACTAGAGAGCAGGAAAGAAAGGAAATTAGATTTGTTTTTAAAAGCCTCCTAATCTGGAGGAAATTAACTCACTGCTTAAAAGTATCTGATGTTAACAGTGCTCTTATTTAGAATTAAATGTAACTGAATGAGTGGAGAAAAAATACTCAACATATTAAACATTTGATATTTCAGAGTTGTTCATTCCAAAGTAAAACTTCACAGAACCACAGAATTTCCTAGATTGGGAAAGACCTTTAAGATCATCTAGCCCAGTCATTAACCTAACACTGACACGACCTCGACCAAACCATATCCCTAAACACTGCGTGTGTGCGATGACAGATTGAAAACATTCCTGAAATGAAGTGAAAGGATGGTCATTATTCTACCTGGGAAGGACTTGACAAGTCTCAGCTGAATTAATCTTCAAAAATGGGACTAGCAAAGACACATGCCCAGTATCACTGGTGTCAGTTCTCACCAATGCCTCATCCCCCCTATGAATCATCCTTCCAGCTGCAGCCAGAAAAGACAATATGTTTATTTAACCCTCTGTAATAACCGCTTATTTTGTCCTACTAATCTGAGGCTGAGTATTTCACAGTTGAATTAAGGTTATCATTACAAGATAGCATAAACCACTTGTGATTTACTCCTTGACAATGTACTTCCTTGCCTAGAAAAAAGCATCATTTCAGCAACCCTGATAAAAATCTGACCCAACTTTCCACTAAATCTGAGGGACTGTTCTTGCAGCACCTTTCCAATGCAGTGGAACAGACTCCAGAGCAGGATGACATGATTTGTTACCCACAGAAATCTTGCTGTCATTAAGATGCTGAGAGCTGGATTCATCTCTCCTGCTGCAGCTGATCGAGCAGCAATTCAAGATTTCTTACAAGCCCCAAGGGGATGTCTGACTGTGATTTAGGTCCCTGGGAAAGAGGCCAGTCTCCTGCAAGGAAAGACCCCATCAGTCCAGCCAGTGCCCTCGTACCATCCCCTTTCCAGCCCCTTTCAGCCCCTCCACCTAGTTGCTGTCAGAAATCACACCATAATACTCACCCGAGGACCACCATATGAACACTGGTCCCTTTGGCAGCTCTTACTCTTGCAAGTATAAAATAGATGGCCTCTAACCGAGACAAATATTTACAGTTTTAAATGTGAAATACTAAGGCAACAGTGGGAAGTTTGCTAATGTCTAGGATTTATGTGTTGCGTATACACTAGTGAATTTGCTGCCTGTTTTGTTCAATGAATTAGCCATTAATTAAGGTTACCAGATTAGGAAAAGCCTCCCTTCCCCTGATAGCCCTGCTTCAATTTGTCCAAAGGCTTTGTTCAAAAGGAAAGTGGGTAAAGAATAAAAAAACAGAACTGCAAGAAGACTCTGAGATTTATAAAATGTGACATTTTATTATGATAAAGTCCACCTACACTGCAAAGATAAATGTTAAATGATATAATTATGCATTTTGTTATCTGGCCAAATATTTTTAACTGTGTCAGTTTTGGTTTGGTCTACCCAAGGTCTGGCTGAGCCCCTCCTTGAGACCAAGAAGATATTTCTTCTGCTCATAAGCACCACTTTTCATGTGGGATATCACAAAATCATCCTTTCATCCAGTTCCCCTTACGTATTTAGTTACATGCCTCTCAATACATCAGGGGTCTTTTGCTTGTTGGTGCATTATATTGCTGTTAAACTACACGTCTTAGTTGCAATGACTTTTTGTCTTTCAATTCTGCAGTTTAATTGGCCTTCCACACACATAACATCAGTTCTTCAGCTCATATCAGAACAATTACCAAGATACGCTTGCTTTTCACTGTCTCTCAGTCTCAGACCCCAAATTTCTGCTTGAGCCTTACAGTATCCAAGTGTTGTATGGCTCTGTAAGTATATATCTATAATTATATAAAACATTTCTAAACTCATGATCTGTAACAGTTTGGATTTATTCTCTAGACTAATTCCCTATGTCAATGTAATTCTAGGCTTTACCTGCAGTAAGGCAGTCTAAATGTTTTTCTTTACACCCATCTGGCTTCATTGCTACGTTTTAAAAATGATGAACATAGCAAGGGAGAAAATATTAAATAGTCAGTGCAAATTAAATTTTTATGCTAATGTTCTTGCATTTTACAAAGTCAGGAATGTGTATTTAAACGTAATATTGTTTCAGTGTTGGATAGAATAGACAGTTCTTTTAATGACACTTTAATTTCACATAGACATCAAAACTGCCACAGGGACGAGAAAGATTAAGCCAGTACCTGCATTCATCTGTTCTGAAGAGCGTTAGCGCTGAGCTAGTGTTCATGGGTGCCCAAAGGACTTTAAGGAGCTGGTTTGCTTCAGCTGATCACCCCACGGAGGATGCCGATGGCAGATGTGTAACAGGGACATAGGAGAATTTGGGAAGAGAACTTGTTATTTTTCTTTTGGGTTGTACTTAGAAACACGGTGGTTTATTTTCTCACTTTAGCACTTTTTAGCCATTCATTCTCCTTTCCTACCTCTTTCCAAGTATGATGACTCTCAGTTTGCTTATTGTGTTCCTTTTTCCTTTCCTGGTCCATAATTGTCTCTTAAACAACGTAGCAAACTTTATTATGAGCTTGTACTATCCCATACGCACACATCATCTTCAGGTATCCTCCTTCCATAGGTTTTGGGGTCAGGACCAGTTTTTATGCGTGCATTGGTATAGGATTCTGCAACGAGGAGTATTGAGCACAAGCATGTACCACATGTGTTCCAGAAGGCTGCCGAGGCTGGGGCTTTGCAGTGGACTTGCCTTCCCATACCATAGTCACAGTGTGTATTTGTATCTCTTGGAAAGTCCCAAATGTGTATTCTGTTTATCTGATCACCTGATTGATGCATTCAGTCCCACTCCACCAGGCTCCTTTTAGTTCTTTTCATCCTGTAAAACCTTTTATCATCATTTGCATTATAAATCACAGTTTATCACCCCTTTTTTTCTCAGCATCCTTGAATTGATTTGCAAAATACATTTTGGGTTGTCTCTAAGCTTACTTGATTTACTAGTGGAAGAGTTGTTGCTACTGTCATCACTTCCTTGACTCGAGTGCTTTTAAAATTTGAGTACTTCTCATTTCTTTGCTGACCATATTTATATACATTAATGTTGTTTTATCCCAAGAAACTTCTTACTTGCTAAAAGCACATGTAGAAATTTCCCAGCCTTCTCTTATGCTTGCCCTGTTTTCACCCTTTATGGTCTGTAGCCCAGAGAAGACACTCAGGACTCAAAGTCCTACTCCAATAAACATCTCACAGGTTAAAAAACTTAAATTCTTCTTCATAACTTGTTAACCTTATGTCACGGAAACCAGGACACCTTAACAACATCACATTAAGCCTCTGTCTTCCATGCTGACTGGAAAAATTCCACACAATACTACTGCATCTCGAGAGCTGTAACTCTTAAATACATTCTTAGTTTTGATGACACCAACTGCCTGATCCACTTCAAGAGAACATTGATTCAGCTATAATAGCACTTCAGCACTTTTATATATGGATGGGCGATTCTTTACAACAGTTCTGTTTATTGTCATACAGCCCCTCTGAATTAACACCATCAAACCTCCTACTGCTGTCTTAAATGGTGCAGAAGATACGTTTTTCAAACTGAAATTTTTTATTTACTAGGTTTTGATTACTACATTTTATTTACTAGCAATGGGTCTAGAATAAGTTTATCTGGATTTACACCATTCACACCATCAAAATGAATACCCTCTTAAATTATCTTTCAAATATATCACTTATTTGTGAATAGACAAGGACAATTATCATGGACTTCCTGATTTTTTACCCATTTTTAACAATTATATAGGCTGCATTAAAGCCACTCCAAATAGGAGTTCACCAAGCCAAGGAACAATGTATTTTGTGACTGAAAATCATAATGATGAAATGCTGAATAATACAGACTCTGCTGCATGATCAGTTACAAGATATGAGACGTTATCTTTGGACACAGCAATACAAATGGAAGTACGAGTGGGGTCAAAGGTGTCTTCCAACCCAATGCAGTCAAAGTAGTTTCTTTTCTCATGCCTCTTACCCAGGGGCTATATTGGGGAGTCTCTTCTGCTTCCAGCTCTGCCAACTGCGCTTGCAGGGCACACTAAGGAATAGACTCCCTCTAGGATGTAGGGTAGCACGTGTGTTTCTTCCCCACTGTGACCATTAGAGGGAGGAAATGTAACGTCTTCCATGGTGAGTTTCATCTCACTTAACTTCAGATGTGTGCTTTCTTCATCCTCCTTGACCTGCGCTTGGTGCCTAACCTTCCTTTGCGATCAATGGAGAGCAGCAGTCATTTCTAAGGCATGAGTCATCTCATCCTAATACAGACATTTGAAGTAGGTCAGGCAAATTTAATCCCGTTGCCTTGCTCTCTACTGCCTAAAGGCAGGCAGTTTTTCATCCATTCAGCTGCAGAATCCCATCTGTCTCATTTTGAATTAACAAGTGCCCCGTTTTGGATGCAGAAAGGCAGTCACTGCATTTGAGGTGAGAAACAAATTTTGTTGACATCTTGATATTAGGTACATATTGAATTCCCAGCACCTGCATGCCTTACCTATCATGTGCAGTGTTTGCAAGTCATCTTGTCACAGAGATTTATTAGAAATTATTATTTTTGGAGCATGTTAACTAGACCGATTTCGCTGTTTCATGGAGGTGGCAGCTCCTTGATATGAGTGGCACTAGCTGGCACTCTTTTGCCTCCCTCACATCTACACGTGTGTTTGGAGATGTGATCAGATATGGTTTAATGTATGATTGAGATTTCATTACCTCTCTCAGCTAAATGGACTTGCAATGCGCTTTGATGCTACAATAGTAAATGAACTGTCTCTAAGACTGAGAAACTACTTTGAAACTTGCTTGTAGGCAATAGCTTTCTGGTTTTCTTTTTCTGAGAACCATCCTCCTTTTATGACAAAAACAGTACAGCCAAAGGCCTCAAAAATTAAGTAATTTTTTACTCTAGGGTTATAATGCAGATGTCTGCATACAGTGTGGCTGTATCAGAAATAATGTGGCCAGCATCACTAGGGCAGTGATCGTCCCTTGCTACTCGGCACTGGTGAGGCCACACCTTGAATACTGTGTTCAGTTTGGAGATTCTTACTACAAAAAGCACGCTGAGGTGCTGGAGTGTGTCCAAAGAAGGGCAGCAAAGCTGGTGAAGGGTCTAGAGAACAAGTCCTACAAGTAGTGGCGGAGAGAACTGAGGTTGCTTAGCCTGGAGAAAAGGAGGCTGAGGGGAGACCTCATTGCCCTCTACAGTTACCTGAAAAGAGGTGGTAGCGAGGCAGGAATTAGTCTGTTCTCCCAAGTAACAAGCAACAGGACAAGAGGAAAGAGTCTCAAGTTGTGCCAGGGGATTTTTAGGTTGGATTTTAGGAAAAATACCTTCACAGAAAGAATTGTTTAGCCCTCAAACAAGATGGAAGTGATGGAGTCATCATCCCCGAAGGTGTTTAAAAGACATGTGGATATGGTGCTTAGGGAAATGGTTTAGTGGTGAACTTGGCAGTGCTGGGTTAGCAACTGGACTTGACGATCTTGAAGGTTTTTTCCAATCAGAATGATTCTGTGTCTAAACTGGAGATGAACTGGGAGAGCATTTTTAAATTAACTCCCCTCTCAGCTCCTGCTGTCAGATTTTTGAAGCCAAAGAAGTGTTCAGCTGTTTGTCTTGGTATTTTGATGAAATAAAAAATGGATGTGAAGATTTATGTCTACCTGGTTGGTTTTTTAATGCTTCAGTATAGATTAATTTTTCAGAAGAGGAGAAGAGGGACGAGAGCTCAGCAAGCATCAATGATGCAGTGAGCTACTTGGGGCTGTAAATGAGCAGTGCTGCTTTTTCTGGAACATTCACTTTGGTGGTTCTGTTTCAAAAGGCAGGTCAGGAACAGGAGCGATTAAGAACCTGAAGTGATTCAAGAAGGGGTCATTAAAATCACTGTGGTGAGGTTTTTCAGCTGCAGACAAACTACAGAGACTAACCCTCTTGGTTTTGGAAAAAGCAGTAGAGGAGCACCAGTCTGGAGCTACACAAAGCTACCCACAGTGGGGTAAATTGAGAAGAATGATCTTGAGGGTGCAGTGCCCAATGTTCAGATGTTAGGAGCCCAGTCCCCACAGCACGAGCTCCCAGCACCCATCACATATTTCCACAGCTACCCACTGGGGCTCTGTAGCCCCCCCTGAACTGTCTGGGGCTGTGCCTGAGCTACTTGGGTGGCTAACTACTATTAAAGGATATCATGGTTGCCTCCTTTGAGTGCCTTTACAGCACCAGCCCCGAGTCCTGGTCTAAGCGTATCCATCTACCTCTGGTAATAATATGATACTGGTTTTTTTTGCTAGGAGCCTTAGCTTTTTCAGCACAGATTCAGCAGCTCTCTATTGCTGTGTTTTGCTCTCCTTTCTCACTGTCTTGGCTCCATGTTTTACCTCCTGCAGGCATTGAAACTTCATGCTGGAGACAGAATTATTCTTTTCTTTCCATGATGCCTATTCATGCTCAATGTGTTAATGACTTTTATTTTTGTTACCTACCCATCAACCGAGCAGGGATCCGTTTGGCAAAGAGGCAGCTGAGGCACAGCTATTAAAGTAAAAAAACAACAAAAAAAGAAAAAAAACACCACGAAAACCCCCACACTAATTTTGAGTACCCAATTAGAGATACTCAGACCTTATTTTATCAGAGCATTATATCCGACATTCTAACTCAAGGAGAAAATGTGTTTAGTGCTTTGATAGACCTGATCCCAAGGTCTCAAATCACATGTCAGAAAATGAGGAACTCACCATTTTTGACCACGTATGAAAAGCTTACCATGTGCCTTGCCTGGTCTTGCACAGGAGCACGGTGACGATTGTAGCTGATCCTCCAGAGCAGCATTAACCATCCCTTTACCTCCAAGAGGCTCCTGCAGCTGCTCCCACTGCCTTTTGTAAATGGTGCAGAGGTCTTACAAGGAATTCTCTCCTCTACTGCATGTGCAGCATCTGTCTCGTAGGAAGTTTAGTTCTGTTTTGACTGAAGATGTGGCATCTGGGAAAAGGATAAGTGACTTTATCATCAAAGACTTCAAAATAGAGTGTCCAAGAAAAATCACTGTGCACTGACAAACTCAAATCTAGTATTTCTTAGCTCTGAAGTAATTCATTTCCATCTTTTTTCATTTAATTTGTTCACGTGTATTGTTTCCATCACAGTGGGGTGATGGGATTCGATTACCTGTACGCAACTCAACTGCAGCTCCTGGACTGAATCCTGCCCTGCCTGGGTCACTGTGGCTGCTCTGGGACACCCTGGCCATTATCCCTCATCTGCCAGTTGGAAGCATGAGGTGGGTGCAGCTGAGGTCTTCAGCCCTCTTCCTTGCTGTGGGGGGGTCTGATTCCTCCCAATACCCAGTCACCTCACCCAGTTCCAGTTTATCCCCAGCCTGACTCTCTTCTCCCTTCTCCCCTTCCAGTCTCAATGTCCCCACACTGATGTTTCCCATCTCTGCCCAAACTGAACTGGGAGTGACAAGGGAGTGGACACCCCCATCACTGCACAGGAAAGGAGACACAGAGACCTTGGCACCTGTCTGCATAGAGCAGCCATCAGAGGATGAATGTTCAGAGAGGAACCAGTTGAGCATCCAGAACTTTGTTAACTATCTGAGACGGTGGAAATTCCTCAGGCTGAGGTCATGCCTACATCTGCCCAGGTTTCTCCACCATAGCGATATGAACATTTCTGATGGAAAGCCCTCAGGTCCCAAGACCCTGAGTCAGAGGGTCTAGGTTTTAGGGGTTTTAGCTCTCTCTCAAAATGAGATGATGGGGTTTTCCTTAACACCAAAAATGAGCTGCTCTTTTTATTGTTTTTTCCCCAAAAAAATTGTTTTCTTCATTCTCAGAAGTGGCTAATCTAGTTTGCCTGAAGCCTTAAAAAAAAATATCAGTTCAAGGCAAGCATGTAGCACTGATAATTTCAGCCTGAAGCATTCATGCCTGGCAGCGTTAGAGGCGACTGAAAACAGGGTATCATAATAGGAAATACCAAACTTAATAATAGGAAGCTGTATCACTTCTGCCTGTTGCAATGAGGGATCCAGAGAAGGTAATTCAAAGGACTCTCATTTGCCCTTTCTCAGAAGACACGAACAAGGCGACATTAAATGAAATGAAAAGGCTAAAGGGAAATACTTCTCCCATACCATGCAGCATGTGAACTTCACTGCCACGGGATAATGCTGAGAACAAGAATTTAGTAATTCACAGAAGAGTCAGTTCCACATAATGAGAACATCTGTGATTGCATTTGATAGGACACTTTTATAGAGGACATTTTTCTTCATGCTTGGGGACATATGGCAAGTGATAACTGCCTGAAGAAGCTTCCCTTACAGACTATCTGGCCGCTGCCAGTGTCATATCTGCTTCTCCAAAGCATTCGACATTATTTCTGAATGTATTTTGACTATGAATTCTTCAGACATACCAGTCCGTTTATGCAGACTTAGCAGTCCATTTGTCAAATCCAGAAAGGCACTTCCGAGGACAGTGATGAGAAACCTTGACCTTTTATTCTATAATTGTCCCCTATTTTGAGAATCCTTTTGTTTTTGTCAAACACCGGTGGGTGGGTGGTGGGGTTTGTTTTTATTTTAATTTACAAGCAATTTAAAGGCAGATGAGTTAATCTGTTTAAATGATGAAACCTTTGGAACCTCTCATGAACAAAATAATTACAGCTTTAACATCAATATCCAGTGTTCCCAGAATAAATTGAAACTCTTTATTTAAAATACAACCTCTTTTCTTGGTCAGTATCTCACCATTGGTTTTAAATTGTAACGTATGCCCTATTCAGCAGACAATCTATGATATACTAGACTTCACTGCAAGGAAAGTCAACCCACCTTTCACAGCAACTGTCTAGAGGCAGCACGCTCTTTAACTGCCAGCTTGCCACCAGATATTTGCTGTCATTTACCTAAAATACTACTGAATGTTGTCACCAGTGCTACAAATGACTAGTAATAAACCAAACACTATTATCTCAGAAGCTGCTCACCCTGCATAGTCTGATATGATGAAAATGCATTTTATTCAGAATTTATCCTTTAGCTCCATGGCTCGTTCTATCTGTGCAATAAGGGGACTTGTATAAGCAGAATACATTTCCTTAGAGCCACAACAGCTTATCACACACTAGCTGTTAGCTCAATATAAAATCACTCACCATTATCAAACCGTGCCATATACATTTGTGCATATGGTTTGCTTTATCTGGTAAACCTCTAGCTACAGCTAGCAGTGGCTGCTGATAGTCTTCAAAAGACAAGCAGTTGTTGTATGGGTTAGTTTAAATTAGTCTTGATTCAGCAATTCCAGCTGAGCTGGAAGTAAGTTGAATAATAAGTTTCTTGCATTAGACTATCTCAGTATTCTGGTGGGCTTCAAAATGCATACCTGTGTACAAATCAGGTTAGATCTAAGTCACATAAATATTACCAAAGCATCACCTTATTATTGTCATCAGACTGTACAATAATAAATAAATAAAAATAATAAACTCCACCAAAACAAAAAAAGAACAGAACAAACAAACAAAACCAAAACCCCACCACCCAAACAGATAATAGCTTTACATCTCTGGATTTTTATATAGCTTTAGATTTATTAGGCTTTTATGCCTCATATTGATCAAAACTCGCTAGAATCAGAACAGTTCACGTCTCTGTCATAGCCTCTGTTTCGCCAGCTGCTGGGGCAGGGGGCTACACAGTCTGGTGGGAAATCTCTCCCTCACTGGACCAGAGGTGTCACGCAGACAGCCTGTAGCCAGCAAAACCAGTGAGTGTCGTGTGTGTGATCGCTGCAGCCCCAGTGAAGTCATTGGGGCATCTGGAAATAGACTCAGCTGACTTGGAAACTAGAAAAGAATTTTCAAAAGCCCACAAACTAATAATTTAAAGGCACTCAGGGGAAAAAGAGGTTGTTGATTTCATAGAGGTGATCAGATTTTTTTAGTGACAGAATCTACCAGTCTGTTCCAAAAAACAGCTTGCCTTACCAAGATCTTCCTATGGGGTTTGGGGTTTTGCTTGTGTTTCTTTTTTTCTGCAGTGAATAATCAGCACAGCAATTCAATTCACTGAAGCAAAGCTGAGTAAGTGCAGCAAGAATGATGAAACTACAGAAAGTTTCTGCAGGGCTACAGAGGCACCAGCAGCCCGAGTACCGCTTCACTGCTGGGAGAAAAGTCAGTGGGAAGCAGCTGGAAAGGATGGTAAACTGGGGGGAGGGCTGGAACAACCTGATATTTTGCTCCTTCATGTTACCCGGTCTCACCCTCATGTCTGAATTATTTGGTGTTTTCTTTAATTGACAGTAAAGTAGATTGAATTTTAAAAATGTTGATTGTACAGACATTTAATTTTTCATTCTGAATAGATGATGCAAAATGTTTGGAGCAAAAAGGATACTGAATTAACCACCCAAAAGAAGAGCAAGTTCTTGTCAAGATACTGAATAGGACTTCATGGGACCAAACAGGACATTACATGGATATGATGAGTATCTCTGGCTACTGTTAGACTTTGACGTGTGTGCGCGCACACGTTTGAGAGGCTGCAATGTGAATTACACAAGGAAAATAATCTTGGCTAAAAATCATACACAGCAAGTGTATTGGTTTTTTGCTTTTCTTTTTTTTTCTTTTTTTTTATGAATATTATTAACCCAAATTATTCTGTCACTCTGGTTTGTACAGAAATCAGGAGCCAAAGGGAGCAGTAAGGTTCCTTTCAGCATCTGGAATTACCAGGCACAGAGCGGTCCGCTGAGGCCAGAGCCATCCCATGTAGGGGCAGGTAGAATTAAGACACATACAACTGAACCAAATAGAGTGAAATGACTTTGAAAGCTCTGAGAGCAGCTGGAAAGCTGCCTTGTCTCAGGAGAGGGATCTGGCTGTGCTGTGAAAGGTTTCTGGTCTGCAGGGTGGCCTCTGAACTGCAAGCAGTGAAGCCTGAAGGCAAGGGGTCAGAGGACAGTCACTGTCCACGTCACACAGCTTTGCTGTGCTCGTGTGACTTGTCCCAGCTGCTTCTTCATGAGCATGATTTAACTTGACTTGTTCACCAGTCAGAAGTGAACAGTTTACATCCCTTTAAATTTCCTCAGCAGATCTCTGCAGCAATAGATGTCCATGGGAATCTACGGTACCCCTGCCCCACTGTCACCAGCAGTAGCAGTGCATAGCCAAGGGAGGGAGGGAAGCAGCAAAGCCACGCAGGGAGTGAGTGACTGGCACCTCATCTCTGCCCAGGATTGACACTCCTGTGCCCTTTCTCATCACCACCAACTTGCCTTTCAGCTACTCTTTTATGGAAGTCTTTTACAGAAGCATCGAGAAAGCCCGTAGAGAAAACTGTGTCATTGTGTCACTTCTGCTAAATCTGCATCTTACCACGAGACATCACGTTGTTACTTCTAATTTTACACGACTTGCAACCACTCCTCTCCTGTTCAGTCAGGAATGCTTCAAGATCTGCACATCACCTGGGGATCAACCACTGCAAAATCGCTCACCTCAGTACGATGATGCATTCACCATCTGGCCTAAGGCAGTTCTTCTGTCTCTTATGTCAATAGTTACAATTTTAGTTCGGTTGGTTTTACTTCTCTGTGACATACCAGCTGCTAGACACCACAGCTTGTGTAATTTTTGATTCTTACTGCATATGGTGAAGCCCCTGTGTATTTTCAGCACAGTTTGGAAAGATTGGGAAGTGACAAAGTCTTACAGACGGTTAAACACTGTTCCACCAGCCTGCCCAGAGGAAATGTATTTGGTCATACTTAGCTACAGAGGTTTACTCTGGGTTTGTTTACTGTGTGCTACAGTAGCCTGGATGTCAACTGTTCTGCTTTGGTGTCAGCTTTGTAGATGACTGCATGGAGTCTAAAGCCTTTTAAAAGGTGAAAGTCAGCTTCTGGAGAGAGCTTCCCCACCACCACTGGAGATAAGCTGGTCAATCCTATTTCCCAGATTACTCCATCATAGATTTGAATCAGGTTCCTGGATCTCACCACCCAACTAATGCTGGCATTTAAAACTATATATTTTTATGGCATATGAAAAATCTGCCAAGCATATTATTGCCCTACCTTTTAGAATGATAATGACAACATGCTTAAAACACATCTGTGACATTTAATTGCAGGCTGAATTCATCTTACTTCCTGGGAAACATCTGTGCTTCAGGACCATCTGCATCTGGAGCCTCCTTGGACGTGTCTGCACTAAAGAAAGACCAAGGAACAATCCCTGTGTCTGAGGCCAGCTTGCCCAGAGTTTTGAAATGATCAGCTTTGGGACGTAGGAAGGTCTTCGCTATTTCATCTCTTTGCCATCATTTCCATAATGAGCTGTCATCTTTGAATTTGTAGGTGTAATAGCTACTTTCTGCTTATTTTTACTGCTTCATTGCAATATAAGAGGTGGGATAAAACTGACAAATCAATCCCAAAAGAAATGGCCATGAATCAGCTGTGTACAACTGTGCCAGTGTCAGCAAATCCACAGGAGGTTGTGAAAAATAAATGTGCAAATAATACAAGAAGTAAGGGAAATATATTCATTAAGGTAAGCTTAAGGCAGCTTTACATGATGAGAACAGTAGAAAGGCTCATTAAAGCAAATGACTACGAGTTGCAGCAGCTCTGGAGATGCAGACTCTGGCCCTAAAGTCATAACAGCATCATGCCGATATTACAGATTCCAGTTCTTGTTCCTTAGCTACTTTCCAAGGTCAGAGACAGCCTTGGGTACCAATACTACTGTGACAGATGCAGATGTGGTGTTCCTGACAGCCGCAGGGAGCAAAGAATTGCACTTGTGTTACAGAATGTCTTAACAACCATAAACAAAGGCTTGGGATTTGGAACACACCTGGTAAGAGAGATTCTTTCTCCAGATTTGTAAGGGTTTGCCTACACAGCAAAGCAGTACCAGGGAGGTTTCCAGGCATGGAGTCATCTTCACCCCAACTGGCAAATCCTTAGAAGGGTCTCAGGGATGGTTCTGATCTGGGCCAGCTGGTACCCAGTGGCCTCAGGCACAGTTCATGAAACATTATGGATTGAGGCCACCTGAAACAGCCAGCAGTCTGGATAGTGCTGGCCCATTTTAGCATCCCCTGAAAGCATCTGATGCTGGGGACATGGGCTGTTTCACACCAGTTTGGTTTCTATGTGGACACAGACAGAGTGTACAAATGAAGACTGGCTCTCCCATGTGTCGTATCAGGTCTTCTTCCCCCTCCCACTCCATGTCTGCTTGACCTTACAGCCTGAAGTCAGCACCTGGTAAAAGCCTATACCCTTGCAGATGGAAAATAAGACTGCTTCCTCAGGGTACTTGGAAGGAAAGCAGCGTATTTGTTGTGAAGTGTGATAGAAATACACAGCCCCACAATTAGATGGTAACACCATGCAAAGGTCTTCAAACTGAAAGGACAAATTAGCAGTGCTACTTTGGAAATACTTCCCAGAAGCAGTTCTGCACGAAGGAAAACATGAAGTAATAACACGCTACAAACCATTCTATTAATATTTTTATGAATGTGTAATAAATGCTTTGAAATCATAACACTGCAACAGATCTGGTAAATGAGGTGAAACCTTTAAACATCGTGGAGGACCAGAAAGATCCTGCAAAGTCTGTGTCTTTTCACAAAGACTGAAAACTCATCCACATCACATGGTAAATGAGTAGAGTAAGAAACCTTAAAATCACGAAGAAAATAGACCAGCTTTTCAGGCTCTGTGAGACAGAAACAGAACAAATTGCTCAGACTTGTGAGCTGTGTTCAAGTGGCAGTGATTTACATTAGAACTGCCTGTGTCTTGCAGCTCCAAAAATAGGCAAGAATTTAAAACTGAATTGAAACCTGAATTTAAGTGGTCATGTCATCTTCTGAATTAGTGACTTTTTTCAGTACTCCTCCCGTCTCTGCACAGATGCAAAGCCAGTCAGTTGAAGAGTGGCTTTTGCATATGTCGATTGAAATACAAAGATGCGTGCATGCCCAGGAATGTCAGTCTCCCATTTCCTTACAGCAATCCCAAAAGGTTTCACTGCACAGTATGAAGAACCAGCCTTCTAGACCTGCAGATTGAAACTGGCTTTAATTCTGTAATAACCTGCCTAGACTCTACAGACTTCTGGAGATCTGCATCAATTAATTAATTAATTCGTCTGCCAATATAACAAAGAGAATAGAGAAGACCCTGATTAGTCTAAGAACACCTTGAAGTCTGGAATATGTTTCCTAGTTACTTCAGCAGGCTCAGGGAGTCTCACAAATCTTAACAGATAACCTAGAGACTGATAGAAAAGCTTTGATAAATAAGGGAACTTTTTGGTAAATAATTCTCTCCTAGATTTTCTATGTTCCTCTGTGCAGTTTCTTCTGAACGTTAATACTGCTTTACTGATGTTCATTCTTACGAGAACTTGCAGCAGCAATGGGACCAGGTTACACCGTGGGGTGCAGAGATGTGCTCTTGATTACCACGCCAGCTACCTTAACCTTTTGCAGTGCCCAGGCTAACAGATGCTGCTGAGAGAGACACACTCAGAATTGTTTCCAGCACATCATGGGCCTCATCTGTTTAGTCTGCTCTTGGAGGTGTCTTGGTACATCCACAGAGAGTTTAGCTGGTGGTATATACACATTTCAAATATCTATAAGCATTGACACATTTACACAAACCTGAAGAGACAACCTGGCAGAAGACCGTGTACGTGTCTGTACCTTCTTGGTATGCTTCCTTAATGTCTTTGGACATTTCTCTGGAGATGTACAAACACCAAAATTTGAGGGGTGGGGGGAATTTTTAACCTCTATTTGTCTGTGATTCAGAGCCTTTCACGGGCTCTGTGTTGAGCCGTGAAGGAATTTCATGCGCAGTGACATCATCTCTGTTGATGCTCCTTTAGTGTTTCATGCTAAGGCAGTAAGACATAATAGTGGGTTGTAAAAGGGGAGTCCCTTTGCTAAAAGTCATTAACTACCTTAAGGGTGACCTCTTCATAAACCGGTTGCAGAGGATTATTCAAGAGACACAGAGAAACGAAGAGTGACACATCCTAAATAGGGAAGGGTTCTGAGCGAAAAGCCCAAGTGTTATTAACAGTGGAGGTGAAGGGGAACTCTGTCTCCTTATACCACACACACCCATCTCTCTGGCTTGCCCCGTACCTGGCCAATGACAGCAAACAGACAGAAATCTCCTGACTTAGCCTTCCCTTGAAGGTACTTGCTCTTAGAGGAGCAAATCCATCGCAGACACAAATATTGCAAAGAGAGTTTACTGGATTGTGTCTAAACCATAAACACCCTTGCCGAAGGAAGAGGATATGTCATGAGCAGGCGGGAGCGATGTTTTGCTAAAGCAGTTAAGTAGAGCACAAAAACATGAGCCAGCTGATCTCAGGTGTGAAGATTGAACTCTACCTTACCCACTCAGAATGTCCTCACCTCACAGCATGATTAGAGTAAGTGGCTGGCACTTCCAAACCTGTTTAATCATCGAGAGTCCAGAGGAAAAAAAATGGTGTTTCTGGGGCAGTCAGTACAATTTGCTGAGGATTTTCCATAAGAAAGAAAGGACAAAAAAGAAGCATGGAACTGACAGTTTCAATGGGGAATTGTGCAGACCAAATTTCTTTCTACTGAAGTGTTTTGAAGTTGATGCTTCTGTATGGCACTACGTGTGGTACAGCTTCATCCATCAATGCGCTCTCCTGCCAGAAATTAATGGGACATGTTTCCACAAAGATAAGGACAGTCTGTCCCATTCTGCACTGAAAAGATTTCCCAGAGGACACTAACGACTTTTTGAACTATCCAGCACTTTTTCCAACTGTCACAATATCCATAAGCAAACATCACTTGCCCATTTTTCAGCACAGGTTTCATTTGTTTCATTTGCATTCAATAGAAAGACGAGGGAAAGAAAAAGCACTTTGGAAAAGAAATTAAAATATTTAGAACATAAAAAAAAAAGAAACTGCATCTGCCTTTGATTTGTTCTGAGAGTTTATTTCCATATTTACTGCCCTCCATCTGAGAATAAGAAAGAAAGGAAGAAAATAAATTGGATTTAGTTAATACAAAGTGTCCTTTTATACGGAGCATCCTTTAGATTTAGAGGTGTTGAGCAGTTTGGAAGCATATCAGTAGTTTTGTATGGGATTTTGAGGCAATGTTATGCTATGAAGCATGTGTATTTGCTGGCTTTGATTCTTGATTTCACCTTGCAAGGTCTGTTTCAGAAACCTTAGTAGTAAGCTTCCCATTCTCAACATATGATGCAATCACTAAGTCATATATCCAAGAGATCATGGTCTCCAATTATCCTACCCCACTTTAAATGCAAAATATTCAAGCCATTCTATCAAGACTGCCTTTGCATTAATGTCAAAATCATGTTTCTATTCTAAATAACAGTATTTTTTTTATTATCAAGTTCTATTACTTTCTGACTGAATCATTACTAATAAAATTGGTAATAAATTCAGTCCTGTTGCAAAGCGTTTGTGGAATCATTCCATTTTCTACAAACACTTTTCATTTCTGTAAGCAATGGCAAATGTTTTCTCTGAGTATATTTCAACTTCTTTTGGTTTTTCTTCCTGCCACACAGAGCTTTTGATTGAAAGCTGGAGGCAGGTGAATAATGATTAGAACCCTGCCAGTGTTTGAAAGGCAATGTGGGCTCCGTGGTGATTCATTAAGTTAGGTAAGAATTCATTCAGGTTTTCCCTAATTTCAGGAAGCTGTCGTAGTTACTCGAAATGATAAATATTGTTATGAAAATAAATGAAAACTAAATCACCACTTTAAATCCTCAGGATATTCCCAGATTACTCACAGTAATGAGCCAAGATTAAACGCTTCTACATCGTAGCAGATCCAGAATGTCTCAACTCCAGGCACAAAATACACGTTCTGGGTCTGCTGCTCCAGGCTTTGTCTAGGGTGAGATTTCAGACCTCGCTGAACAGCCCTTTCACTCTGCTGTAGCACACCCCAAGAGGCTGGATTAAAATGGTGCCATTTCTGTTTGAGAAAGCTGGTGCAGTTTTCTCCTTCTGAAAAGACTACTCCTTGGAGATATGGATTACCTCGCCACTAGAGACCATTGCTGGTGGCCAGAGATTTAGAAATGAGGATGATTTAATAAGGCAAGCATGGGCAATAAAGTTGACAGCAATGATGGCCTTTAAATTCCTAGGCCACGGGGATGTTGCCTCTGTGGCACATCGTAGATTTCCCACACAGAGCACCCATGAAGAGCAAGCCCCACAGGAAATCTTTCTATTACTTGATTTTCTAATTGCATTTCCTTCTGCCTCACAGGATGAGCTGCCCTCTCCTCTCAAACCCTCCAGCCGAAAGCACGGTCAAGCCCAGCTCGGCATGAACGGTCCCCACCTGTTCACAGCATTTGAGTTGGAGGGTATCTTAGAGAGTTAATTTATGTGACCAGAAATTTGTCCCCCTTTTTCCAGCATCATAGACTGCTGTAAAACGAACATCGCTGCTCTTAGCAAGACAGGCAACATCTCTGATGTCCTGCAGCATCGCTGAGTGCAGAAGCAGCATCGTTAGACCCTGGGCACCAAAGGTAAATAATAGTGCACTACAAATGGGTCAGGACTTCTCCCCTCTTCCAGACCCAAAGGCCATGTGCTGCTAGCAGGAAGAGCACGTAACAGCTCCCACATGGGGCTGTGATGAGTCAGGACTGCTCGGGAACAGTGTCAAAGCAGCATCCACGGCTGACAGACAGCTTCTGGGAGGCCCAAAGGAAAGGAATGTTCCCCCCTCTAAGGACTGAAAAGGAGTGAGAAGGGGTTGCCATGGAGGCAAACAAGGATGATTTGCCTACAGCATGTTCACATAAAAGCTACATTAAAACTTCTCTAATGGGGAATGAAACAACTGCTGCTTATTTAAACATTCAAATAAACACTTCTTACAGTTTTGGTCACGAGGCGTTTTCTGCGAGTGCAGACAATAAACAGTAGCTCTCACAGAAGATGATTTCTTCGTTTGTGAGCTGAGGCTCCTGAGAGGTTCAAAATCCATAGTTTTTTTCCTTCTTACTCCTCTTCTGAGGCTGGGGAAAACATGTCATGTAAAATCCTTACATGCAAAGGTCTTAAGTGCATGGACAGGGTCACACACATGGAAGTGGCCAGTGACTGTAAATGTCTCCAGCTTTCCTGTAAGCAGACAAGGAATTTTTCATTTCTGAAGGAAAGCAATTGAAGTGTTTAAGAATATTTCCATCCAGACTCCTTGACAGCAGCTGCCAGAGGCTTGAGGCAGAATCCTGCCCTTCACCTCCACTTCTGATGGGACTGGACTGTGCTTGGAAGCTGACAGCTCAAGTGGGAAGACAGCTTCGGAGAAAATTGTCCCAGGTCACGG
This sequence comes from Chloroceryle amazona, assembly GCA_027560015.1. NCBI lineage: Eukaryota > Metazoa > Chordata > Aves > Coraciiformes > Cerylidae > Chloroceryle > Chloroceryle amazona. The sequence continues at coordinate 22,513 of JANHFX010004980.1, read as the reverse complement.
AAAGGAAGGAACGAACAGATGGGACAGTCCATGAGAAAACAGTAGGGTCTTGATCCTAATAGCTTGAAGTATGGCATCAGACTGCCTCACCCTCTACAGGAAAACCATCAGTTTCATGGGCTGTTTGTGGACAGTTTGCCATGGTGCTGTGCAACTGAACAAAAACCCAGCTATTCCAAGAGCAAGGTCATGGGGTGTTTGAGGGATTGGTTAGGGATAAAGGATTACCAGATAGAAGATTACGAAGGAGAGGCTCATTCCCTCACAACCAGATAATACAGTTGTGAGAGGGCTGTGAGCTGGAAGCAAAAAATGGGGTTTGCTGGAAGTGTTCAGTTGGTCTGGAAGCCAGCTGAGATTTCAACAGCCACTTAGACTGAAGTGAACAAAACCTCCTTTAGCAGAGCTGTTTTTACAGATGTGCCAACTTTTTTATCAAGAGCTCTGACATTGGTTGACAAAGTGAATACATCCTGTAGACACTGCAATATTAATTAAATGAAAAAAGAATAATTAGATATAGCAGCAAAAATCCACTCTGTTGTAAATTCTGAAGTCAGTGTGGTCAACTATCTGAGACTGGAAACATTCCAATAACTGTAGAGTAGTCAAGCTTCCTACTAAGAATATAAAGAGCAGTAAAATCTGTTTCAGTTAACGATGCGCTGTAGATGCTGGCCAAGAGACAAATTGAAATGCTTCATTCCTTTAGCTTCAGAAGTGCTGAAGAGTTTACAGCATTGCAGATAAATCTGGCTAAAAAGCTATGGCTGCAGAAGAGTTACTTTTTCCTTCCAAAACACTGACCGAAGGACAAGGTAGGGACGAAACCAACAGTGATTTTCTCGCAGTATAAACAGGGATTTCAGTCTGAACAATACTGCTCACTGAAAGAGCACTTTGTCAGGGTGCTTGAGTCCATGTGTCTCAGTTATTAAAGCAGCACTGCGGGAAAACAATTAAGAAAATAAATGATATAGAGAAGCAAAGTGTCATCGTGGATATTCTGTCTGAAATAGTTACAGCAATAAAGAAGATTGATGTGACTTTAATTGCACAAAGATCCATCTTTTAGCAGAAGGATATGTTGGAGTTTCTTAACTGCGCTGCGTCTTAGACTTCAAGCAACTTGGCAATCAGTTGGACACTCAAATCCAGACAGCCTCTAGCTTACATCTTCAGCTTATAAAATGGCACACAAAATTGATCTTAATTCTTAGTAATTAATTACGTCATTAACTAGAGAAAAGAAACTCATCACTGAGAATATCTGTCTCTGTCTGTTTATTGTCCTCTCGATACCTGAGGAAAATTTGAGCTCTGCTGTGCTTTTGAGGCTCCCATCACTTTCTCTAAAAGCTGTACTGTGGAATTGCTGCTCTCATTGCCCTCATTTTCTTCAGGCTTTCTTGGATCTTTAGATTCAAACCCTCATTGTTGTAGGTAAGTGATGCAAAACACAAAGTCACCACATAATGCAACGTCAGTGCCGCAGAGAAGCAGAAGCGCGTTAGTACCCGACTGTTTCTGTCAAGGACATCTCTAGGATGAACAGCACAGAAGAAACTCTGAGGAGCTTTGGCAAAATAATGAATGAACTGACATAAAAGAAGCTACTTAAGAAGTTTGGCCGTGACATGGTGAAAGAGGACACTTCTAAAATGCTCTGTATTGAAGCATAAAATATGCTCTGAAAAGAGAGAAAGAAAATTGAAAGGAAAGTATCACCTATTGCACAAAGGGAATGCACAGACAGAGAAGGGGATTGAGTGGACCAGTCGAGAGGACACACATCAGAAGGAAGGCTAGAAAGATAGCAGTCAAAGGCAGCTGGTTTTTAAAAAGGGGTATTAGGGTGAAGCATTTGCAACACATTCCCATTTAATGCGTAACACAAGAGAAAGACAAAACAAATGGAAATCTCCCTTTGGAAAGGGCGAAAGGAATAGCAATTTGGGGCAAACATCAAAGGGTGTAATTGCTCTGTTTAAACTGAATGAAAAATGTTCTAGAAAGGAGCCAATTTACATAATGTGGAGGCATTTAGTATGATTTATAGCCCTGTTTTAAAGGCAGTGGAGTGAAAAAAACTGTCATTAAACCCCCTGCTTTTTATCAGAGGAATAAGTGCTCTTTGAAAAGAAACTCCAAGGAACGTTGGGAGCTTAGGGACTGGGGAGAACCTGCAGTTGCCATCCGCTGTTGTACAGTTAGACAGGACACTGCAATGACATCTCTTCCCCACTCCCTTCATGGGGATCAGGAGGAAAGCACCTTGCAGGCAGAGTCAGAGCACATGAGGCACGGAAGGTAGCACGCTTCCCCCAGTGCTCCGGTGTGCGGTGCAGGGCTGAGGGTATGCCCTCCATCTGTCACATTGCCATCTGCCTCTGCTCTAGTTCATGTGTGGGATCTCACTCGGCAAATTTCACCCCCAAACCAAGGGCCATGGGATGGAGAAGACAAGGCAGTGCTAAGGGGAGAAGAGAGGATACGCTGTCGTGCATTTGGTTAGGTGTTGCAGGCTTTCCTACCACTCAGGGAGCATCGTTTCCTTCTCTAGTCTTTCTGGAACTCCTCCTCTGTTACAGGGCATTTGGAGGCAGCGTCCAACTTCACTGCCAGCCTTGGGGCTCACGGTGACCTCCTTATGCTTTCCCAACATACCCTCAGCACAGGAGGCAGCTGTTTCCTCGCTCATCAGGTGCCATTTGTGGAGTACCTGGTAGCTCCAAAACACACTGAAAATTGGCATGAGTTGCTGAAAGATCCTGCCTTGTATTTTGTAGACTAAGGCAAGCTCTGATGCAACATACACTACATCTCTGGGTCAGATGCTTCACCCCACTGCAGTGTCTGGTGGGTAAGGAGGCTCTGTCCCATCCTACTGCAGCATGCAGCTTAATTACATCTTGTTGGCCAGGAGGGCTGTATCAGAAATAGCATGGCCAGAGGAGGAGGAAGGTGATTGTGCCCCTGTGCTCAGCACTGGTGAGACCACACCTGGAGTGCTGTGTACAGTTTTGGGCACCACTGTATAAGAAAGACATTGAGGGACAGGAATAGGTACAGAGAAGAGCAACAAGACTGGTTAGGGGATTAAGAACATGTCCTCTGAGGAGAGGGAATTGGGTTGGTTGAGTCTGGAGAAGAGGAGGCTGAGAGGTGACCTTATTGCTCTTTACAGCTACCTGAAAGGAGATTGTAGAGATGCAGGTGCTGGCCTCTTCTCCCTCGTAACTAATGACAGGACAAGAAGAAACGGCCACAAGTTGTACCAGGGGAAATTCAGATTAGATATGAGGAAAAATTTCTTTAGTGAAAGAGCAGTTAACCATTGGAAGGGACTGCCCAGGGAGGTGGTGGAGTCACCATCCCTGGACATATTCAAAAAGCGAGTAGATGTGGCACTTCAGAGCACGGTCAGGTGACCATGGGAGTGTTAGGTAGAAGGGTGGACTTGATGATCCTGGAGGTCTTTCCAACCCTGATGATTGTATGATTGCTGTGTGCTTGCTGTATGTCTTTAGGCTGTTGAGCCTAAAGCTGTAAGCCAGCTTTGCTGCTGGAAGCAAAGACACTTTTATTTCCAGGCTACCTCTGCCCTGTGCTTTCCTCTTGCACAGTGACTGCTTTTTCCTGCAGCTGCTACCCCATCCCTTATGCTGTCGTTGCTCTCTGTGCAGTTCCAGAAGCAAGGCAGCATTAGCTCTTTGCAGCTGGCACCTGGCTGTTCCAGTTGGCTCTGAGTTCCTGCAGGATGGTCTCCTCCCTGAGCAGAGGGATTGCCACTTGAGGTGGAATTGGTTGCGTGCTTATTTTGGCTTGAATCAAAAAAATCTGATCAATTGGTTTACCACTGAATACTGTTCAGTACAGGCTTTTAAAGGGGAGGATTTTTGCTTTGTTCTACAAGGTGCCGAGCGCTTCCAAATCTCCCTGATCTAAATGAGAGATCATAATCCCCTGTGCGACAAGGGAACCATTTTGACCATGTTAAAGATGCCCCTGCTCACTGCAGAGGGCTTGGACTAGGTGCCCTTAGAGGTGCCTTCCACCCCAAAGCATTCTATGAGCCCATATTCTGGTGACAGTGTCTGAGAAGTGAGTGGAAGCTAGAGCTATGCATTCTTCTTTTGAAACTTAACATACCATTTACTTGTCTGAAAACGAGGGGAGTAGTTTTCCTATGCTAAGTGCAAAGCAAATTCTGCCAAACTACTGCTTATGGAAGAAAGCTATTTATGTTTTGGGTTTTGTTTTGGTTGGCTGGGTTTTGGTGGTTTTTTTTGAGAGGGGTAAAAAAAAAATTAGAAGACTTTTGTGAAAATTTCCACAGATAATGTCTTACTGTTTACCTTAAAAAAAAATAACAAAAAAGCTAAAGCCTCTACCCGTCACAGTGTCAAGAGTTGCTGCTAAGTGGGAGTAAGTCAGCTGATAGTGCATGTAAAATCAGTATCAGATATCTTAATTATTGACTAACCTCAATTCACACATTCCTAAGGAAAAATGTGCTATAGAGCCTGCTGTGATTTTTATCCTGTTAATGAAAAAGGAAAGATTCCTTCCCAAAATACCCAGGCTGTTCACTTTGTAGAATGTCCCGTGGCAAACATTGCTCTGCAAAAGTGAGGAAAGAGGAAATACACATCTGATACAAAAGGCAGCTGGGTAATTCATAATTTGAGCTTCCTTCATAAATATGTTAGCTTTTTAAAGGTAGAAGAAGATTCACCTTCACACACACAATCTAGCTCATTAACCTTCTCTCCACATTGTTGTCTGAGCACTATTTAAGTAATTTAAACACACTAAGGATACAACACCATCACTTACAGGGCGCAGCAGCTTAGGCTGCTCTCTTGTAGAATAAGGTATTGACCACCATCAGCAGAGATAGTGCAGTGACATCCCAGGTGTCGTGGTAGCCATAGCAGAAAGAGCAATAAAATACGAAGGTGTTATTATGTCAGCAGGAAAGTTCTTCTTGTTCCCAGGCCAATCCTCTTTAGTCCTGGAAACGTTCCCGTCGCACACTTGCTGTGGGATACTCAGGCTATTTATGACTCAACTGTAAATCTTCATAACCACAAATCATTGTCAGCCTGGGCACGAGTGAATTCAGCATTTCAAAGGAGAAATAAATAGCTGTTAAGAAGCATCCTTCTCATTTCACATGTCAACTCAAATACTGTCTCATACCCATCATGTCTATACACTTTAAAGCCTATTCAGAGAGACTATGACTGCACTTGTAAATAGAAGTACTCAGTGAGCTGAAGTGGAGCCACTGAAACACAGAGAAAACTATTTCACTGGGCACAAAGACTGGCAAAGAGTCATGATGAGGTATGAGAGCATGAGAGCCTTGACAGAGCGTGGGTTGTGTGGATTACAGGTGGTTGGTGGGGTGTTTTTAAGAAGAATCTTTATTTCCAGAGTGATTAAGAGTTGTATTTACGACTTCATTCTGTTCACTGCATAACAGCACTTCACTCCTATTTCCTTCTTTGAATCCCTCAGCAAGCATTTCTGCCAAGGGTATCAGATGGGTAGAGATGGGTTAGAGTTCAGCTGTCTCTCGGTCCATCCTCATTGTCTGGTTCTGTCTCTAGTGAAAGAGGAGTGAGTTGCCACATACTTCACAGTGATTTGCTCCAATGGCCATGTAATTGCTGGATGATTCCTGATAAAGATTTGCTTATCTGGCTGAAGATGGTATTTCTATAAATGGCCAGTAAATATCAGCAATCCCAGAGTTAAACATTTCTCCTCCTTTGACTGAGTTGCATTTATAAAGTAAGTTACTTAACTTTCAGGGCACAGCCCGTCAGCAAACAAATCTTTACGTCTTTATTTATAGGCGGTGATTCCTGAACCTAAAAAGAAGATTCAAACCATTTTAGGCCAAAAAACTCCAAGAATTACATAAAGGAACATACATCCTATCCTGCATCTCTTCCCATGCTGCAAGGGTGGAGCCTGTGGCATTAATCTAAAAATCTGAAATCCTTCCCTCTATTTCCAATAGAAACTCTGCCCTGGTGAGGCTGCATCTGGAGCACTGTGTCCAGTTCTGGGCCCCCCAGTTCAAGAGGGACACAGAGCTGCTGGAGAGAGTCCAGCGCAGGGGCACAAGGATGATGAAGGGAGTGGAGCATCTCTCTTATGAGGAAAGGCTGAGGGAGCTGGGGCTCTTCAGCCTGGAGAAAAGAAGCCTGAGGAGTGGTTTGATCAATGTTTTAAAGGGTGAGTGCCAGGAGGATGGAGCCAGCCTCCTCTTGGTGACACCTGATGACAGGACAAGGGGCAATGGGTGGAAGCTGAGGCACAGAAAGTTTCACAGAAACATAAGGAGAAATCTTTTCCCAGTGAGGGTGACAGACACTGGCCCAGGCTGCCCAGGGGGGTTGTGGAGTCTCCCTCTCTGGAGATGTTCCAGACCCACCTGGCTCTGTTCCTGTGTGACCTGGTGTAGGTGACCCTGCTCTGGCAGGGGGTTGGGCTGGATGATCTTTCAAGGTCCCTTCCAGCCCTTAACATTCTGTGACTCTGTAATAAGCAGTGGATTTGGGGGAGATGAGGAAAGGGTTATCTTTTTTGAATCCTGATCTCTATTACAGAGAAGGTGGTAGTTCTTCATGCCTGACAGGTATCTGCAGAGAGTTTATCAGTGTGCCAGTTCCTCTTGATTAGGGCCATTTGGGTCAAATGTTAATGACTCTCTTGAACCAGCTACGGGAAGGATAAGATAAGGGAAATTATTATTGATGGGCTGATTGGATCCATGGCCACTGCATTCGGGAAAGGTGCAGAGCCAGAGGCGTTAACAGAGGGTGAGAGGCTCAAGAACAGGAGGATGAAAATCCAGGGGCATTTTGCTACTGGTTTCCAGTGGTCCAGGTTTTTGCCAGCCACGCTTATTTCCAAAATTTAGCAATAGTTGCCAACCATTTCCAGGGGGAGAAGGTGGGGAGCTCCAGTTTTCAGGGGTGAAGTGGTTACAGGCAAGAAAGTCTCTTCAGAAGTGCTGTGTCTCCATCCCTGCTAAACTTGGTAGCATTTAGGGGTCCTGAAGCTACCACTGGGACCTACATCTGTTCTCAGGGCTTGGTTGAGTGGACCCAACCCCTCAGGAATCCTGTAGGTCGATGAACCTAATTTCCTGAAATTATAAATTTCAGACTACAGGTTTGGAAACATTGACAAATATATACTGAAAGTCTGAGCAAATTTCCTTCAACTCTAAGTAAGAGCCTCTGAACACCATGGACAAGTGGACACATAATTTCTCAGAGTGGAAGACTTGTATTTTTTTTATTGTGGGTTAGTTTATTCTCATGAAACACTGAATAAGAGCTGTTAATAACCATTCTGAGTGAAAGAATAGCTTGGGCAGTGAGGTGAAGTGCCTCCACCTGCTATGTCAGCCTGGATAAAAAGAGCACTTCAAATTGTGCATATAAAGAGGTCACTGCCAGCTTTCATCTATCAGCTCACTCACAGAGATTTCATAATAGCATTTTTCAGCTTTTCTGGTTTAGTCTCCAACTAGAGCTATTCAGATGGGAAATAACTTGACACATTTTAGTCTCCAGTTTAGGCAAGGTTTTCATGGCAGGAAAATGGCTGTGGTTAGAGAGTGTTCCCAGTTCAGCCAGCACAACAATAATGGAAACCCTCCCATTTGACTACTAAGAGTTTAAAAAAGAACCACAAAGTCTGTGCTAAGTTTTCAGATGTGACTAAAGCTTTAAAGCTAGGTTGGGTCTGTGTGAAAATTGTCTTAGATACTGCTATGGACATGATCTCGTTTTACCTGCATTGCCTTTAACAAGAATTTGCATTGCATATTATAGAAGGCAGCCTGAACTATTACTGATGTAAAATGTATTCTCAGTACTACTGCTTGGTTTGTTTGCTTGTTTTAAACCTAAGGGACCAAATGGTATTTAGTTTTTGAAGGTAAAGAGTTTAATTATTTGTACTTTTTCTTCTCCGAGCATTTTTCACATTAGCACGATGCCTGGATTTTGGCACACCCAGAAGATCAGGCTGGATGAGACTTAAGGTTTAACCTCACAGAAGATGAGTGAAGGATGCTCTTGCTCTCAGTCATTGCTCAAGTTCCTAGGAAGGATGTGTGACAGCATAACTGGTGTTTACAGATGTTGAAGATTCAAGCTCCTCCAATGGCTCTCTTCTGTGTGTCAAACACTCCACAAGAATAATTATTTTCCTGAGGGTGGCTGTCTTCCTTTACTTTTACTGACAATATTTATGCAAAATAAATGCCTACTGAAATTCTTGTCTTTCCTATCAGATTTGTTATGTGAAAGCTGAGGAGTCAGATGTTTGTGCAGGCCAGAAAATGTTAATATTGTGTAAGATTTTATCTCCTCTGTCTGAAAAGAAGTCAAAACTTCTCTCTAGCCACATAGCAGCCAGACCCAATACTATGTCAGTCTAGAATTTACGCTGCTAGCCAAAGACACATGCAGCCATTTTGGGACAGTGACTATTTACAGCTGACGTTGTGCCACTCATGACCGTGCAAGATCAGTTTTTGCCCTTCTAGTGTTATTTGTACTGCTAAAAATGCTCATTGGGACAAGTGGTTTATAACTGGCAGTGTTTACAGCATCTCCCCCTCATTGTTCAAGCCAGACCTGTAGAGGTTGGCAGGTGCATCCACACTGTACACACTTGGTGCACACCTTCTCTGGGTCCCAGCTCACGGCCCGGTGCTCACATCCTCTGTCGTGTGTTTTCTCAACTTCTTGTGTCTGAAATACTTTAAGATCTGGGCTGCAGCCCAAACAGATTGGTATTTTCACAGTGGGACACCAAGACCATGCAGGACACGCTTCGAGATGGATGACCTAAGAACATTTGTAGAGGACGTAAGGGTGTCAGACCTGTGCAAATTGTGTTGGATGAAAGGAAGAAAACCTGATGAAGCCTACTGCCTCATTGACTGTTTAGAGATAAGCCTTTTTGGGATGTATAAACACACTTTGCATCTTTATTGTTCAGCCTGCTCACTTGTGACTTTTGCATACACGATGGTACAGCACCTGCTCATAACTGGGACCTTCCTTGCCCTATTTTTCCATCCCAGAGTTCAAGGTAAGGGTCAGGGATAGTTTGAGAGGGAATTTAAGCAGAAGGGAAGTTATCACAAATTACTTAGGAAGTTTACTTGATATTTGACATTTAAGTGAGGAGAAAAAAATGCACCTTCCATACCACCTGGGAGCCTGTGTTGTATAAGTAATAATGTTGTGAGTCCTGCCCTAGAGTTGCTGAAAGGTGAAGCTCTTCTAGAAGTGACGTACACCCACTGAGCATATGGGTGCCCATTATTATCAAAGAAGTTAAATTCAGCTGGAAGCAGTCTTTGTGGGCACAAATTTACTGACAGGGATTGACCAATCTTTTGCATTTTCTAGCACAGCATATCATAGCCAAATTAGCAACACAGGAAAACTAGAAGTATGCTAACAAGTGGATTGCATGGTGGGTGAAAATCACCCCAAAGTAGGTAACTGTCCTATATGCCCGTGTCACAAGTAAAGGAATCAAAGCAAGGTGTCACAACTAAAGCTCCAGTTGAATAATTGCATAACATAGCTCCTTGGTAGAGGATCCTTAAAGCGTTTGTCGGGTGCTTTTGTCTTTTATTTGAGGTTTCACTGAGATCCCAGGGTGATATATTCACTTGGTATTTGAATTCCCGTCTCTTCTAATATTGCAGTGTCACAGCTAATAGCATTACTTCCATAAAATGAATAAAACACAATTGTTACACTTGTTGTTGTGTTTTATCAGAAGCCACTTATTTGGGATTTCTATTAATAGGATGTTTGCTGAAGCACACTGCTATGCTGAGAAAATGATTCCAAGCCATTTATTTTCCTCCCACTTGTCTGCCTGCTCAGAAAACTAATAATTTGTTTATTCAGTTAAATAAGACAGGACACAGACTTGCCAAAACTTAGAAATGACTGCTGAGAAGTGTCAATAGCTCCATGAATACAGATAGAGGTTTACACTGCCTTTGATTTCATTGTAGCTGAGGGTTTATTGCATCTGCCTGAAAGACTTTTTCCCCTAAGGCATTCACAGTGAGGCATCACAGACACTGTTAGGGGTGTAGACTTCAGGGCTCTCTTGTCTCTCTTATTTCACATAGATAACACCTAGTGCAGGGAGTCGTGGCCAAAGAAAAGCTGTATGCTGGTGGAATGACAGAACTGAATGGAGGTCTCGGTAAATTATATCTATTAGCATGTTCCCTACAATGCTTCTGAAATCGACGTCTCCGGTGAAGTTTAGGAACATGGTTATGAATTAATTCTCCACAGATGGAGTCAGCGTTGCACACCATGCCTTTCTTAGTTATGAAGGGCGCTGAGCTTTCCTTTCCTGATTCAGGGCTGCGTTTTCCAAGTGCAGGCATAGTTCTGTATCTCAACCTTGCATCTCTCTGCAGTTGTCACAAATACAAAATTGATTTTGCTGAACACTGTTCTGTGCATTTTTGTCGTAAATCAAGTCAGCAAACCACTGAGTTCAGAGAAGTTACACTATTAGAAAAACAGTGTGATATCAGCATTGGCTTTCTGTCTCATTTTCAGCAAATCTGGCCTCCAAATAAGACAAAGTTTAACTAATTTCACACTTTCAGGTTCCTTTCTGACGCAGTATCCATGCTGGGGATAAAAGCTCAGTAATTCCAGCCTTATAATTCTATTTCAAAGCCTCCTCCTTCCCACCGATTTCATTGTAACTAATCTAATTGCTTGTGGCAAATGGTTGAGTTTCACCTTTTTCCTTCATTAGTTCACCACACTTCAGATGCTCAGAGATAGCAGAAGACCGTTTGGAATGTCTGTCAATCTGTATGTTTCCAGAAGCTGTTTATACAGAGCACTCCTCTGAATACCTCCCCTTGGCCAGCTAGACTTGCCTACCTCTGATGAGCCTGTCCTTCAGCTGAATCCACAGAGCTGAAGGCAAGAATACAACTTCATATGGGGAGGCTGCAGAAGAGATCCTGGGGTGAGGAGGTCCCACTCAGTCCCAGTCCCTGGGTGCTTGGTCTGAGCCCCACACCGGTGCATGTTGCCTCAGGGACATGCCACATTTGCCTCATTATTTTCTTAGCATGATAGTGGAGAAAAAGTTCTTGCTAGTGGAGAAAGGCATTATGTAAACCTCTGCTGTCCTCAGATCCCTCTCTCGGAGAGCTTCTGAATTGGGTCTTACATCAGAGAGAGCACACGCAGAGAGGTGAAATAATTTCCTCCACCAGCCTGCTGGCAGCTTATCATCATACCATGACTGCTGAACACTTCATTACTGGTTCAGTACAGAGAGCTACGTTTTGAATAACTGGACACCTGGTTGTAAACTCCAAATTTTTGCTTGATTTTGTTTTTAATGTCTTCACTTCCTCAAGGTTTAAATTGCAGAAAGTCAAAAAATCCCCCATAATTTCCTGTTATCTTGTGGTCTTCATTCACAGAATCATAGAATGGTAGGGGCTGGAAGGGAGCTCTGGAGATCATTGAGTGCAACTCCCCTTCCAGAGCAGGAACAAAGACTTTTTTTTAAAGAAATAGTACATCTTCGGTTTATCTTTTCTTATAAAAGGGAAATAAAAGCATGCATTCAAAAATAATTTACTGCACCAGCTGCATGTCAGTGACAGCACTGAAAGAAAAAAACGTTCCATCCCCAGGAGCCCACAGGAGGGCACTGGGATGTAGCAGGGAAGGAAGCAAAGCCAGGGATGAAGACATCAGCACTGCTCAGCCCAGGGAAAGAGCTACGAGGGCTGGCAGATCCTGATGCCTGTTTCTGCATGCCAGGGGCCAGGAGGGAAGAATAAATCTACTTAAATATGTGCGATGTAGCTTTTCCTATCCCTTTTATAGCCAGGTTTCTTGCCCAGATGCCAACTACCTCATATACTGCCTGCTACAACATCCTTGGCTCTTAAAATGCAGCGTTCCTCGCCCAGTCTGTGAAGAGAGCTGCTACCAAGGTCCTTTTCCTTGCAATCAGCTCACACCAACACTCTTTGTGCACTTTTGCCAACTGTCTCCTCCTTGAGAGCATCTCACAGAAGCAGCTCACTTCATTCTCAAGTCCGTTTTCATCCCTCGTTTGCCAGGCACAGGCTGGTTCCTTGCTCCTGCTGGCTCAGCATGCACCCTTACTCTCTCTTGCTGCATTTTCAGACGCTGTTATGCTTTTGGCTGTGTTACTCTTCAAGCTTGGCAGGAGATTCCTGTAAATAAATATCTGCATGGTCTCTCCATCAAATACTTCCTCTCTGTGAGCATGTATCCTAGGTGTTATGCAGTTCAGACATCCCTTCCAGCGGTGTCAGTTTTGATGACTGTGTGTCATGATGAGATGCTGGGAGTGAGGAGAGGATTTATGAAGTTCAATAACAAACTGGAGGAGTTGTCCAATTTAGGATGAATGAGCTATTTTCAAAGGCACAGTGGGAGGGCTTCACATTGTGTGGCCTGCATCCTCATTTGCAGTACAGGCTGTGCTTCGGCGAGGCTGCACGATGAAGGAGACAACCTGACAATGCTTCATTTCCATTTTTACACATGCAAGAAACCTGTGAGTAGTATCCACTCTGGGGACTTTTAAACTGTGAGTTATATTCTCTTCCCTCCTCATCACCTCTGACCTCCAGTCATGCAGGTATGAGCCCAGATCACTGCTTGAAAAAAAATAAATTATTAATATAATTAAGTGCCTGTAAATGTCTGCTGTAAATCAGATCCCTGGAATGGACTGGGTTCTAAAATTACCCTTTTGTGAACAGGTATTATTAACTTTGGTGACCGAAACAGAGCTGTGAACTGAGATATGGAGTGTGATATGAGCGTGTAGGAGTGATGGCAATAAAAATGAAGAATTTGAGAGAAAATATTATAGGCAGGGTGCTTTCCACCACTTTGTTCCCTCTGGGAGATGAGAAGTTTGCAGAAAGAGAATATTTGGTAAAACAGCGTGTGTTGCACTCCACAAGCTCAGCAAGGAGTAACCCTTGGTTCACTGGCTCCTAGACCCAGTATTCCAGCTATCAGGGGACAGTGGAGCCTCGAGCACGGGACCTCTCCCTTGACACTTGACTGTGGAAGGGAGTTTATCCATCTCTGAGGAGATCTGCAGGAGGCCACTACAAAGGAAAGTCATACTGCGGCAAGATAACAAACGTGACCCCCTTGACCATTCTCTCCAGGAGATAATCCCTATCACCTTGCCATCCCCTGGGTGCTGGAACCACCTGGTGTGGAGGATGCTTCAGGGGCTGCCCACCCCAGTGCAGCCAACAGGATTCTGCCCACCAAGGTGATGGCAGTGCTAGCCTTGGCCAGTTTCAGGATCTGCAGGTGGCCACAGCAGTGTCCTCTGTCTCCCCACACCAAATCATCTCCCATGGGACCTCAGAGGGGCTCAGAACCCCCTTGTTGCACTGGATTTTCACAAGAAGTGCACTGAGGTATGGAGAAGAAATGATCCGTGTCTTTCATCGGACTTTGGCACACTGGGTCTTGGGGCTCTTTGAAAACCTGCCTGTAGCTGTCACTGTGGCAGCTGCAGCTCTCCAAGTGTCTTTGAAGAATGAATCCTCACAGACTTTTCTCAGTGCAGATAGCATTCGTTCAAAATGCTGGCTCCGTTTCTGAGTGGTGAACTCCTGAGCAATGTAGGAGCCTAAATTTCGTTACCTTTCAAACAGGTTTAACTGCTTTTGAACATGTTTCCCATCGCGCTCTTTTACACATCTCCTCCACTGTGCACAGTTAAAGAGTAAGAAGATTGTCTCTTTGCATTTGTCATTTAGAGGTTGGATAAAGGTTGAGAGCTGAAAAAATACTGTTGAAAGTATCTTTGGAATGTCTCATTGTCCGACAGAAAACCAGGCTCGGGACACCTGCATTATTCTATTCACAACTCTGCCAACAGCCTGTTAAGTAATTTTGTGCCAGTCATTTCTTTTTTGGGTGTGCACGAAGGCAAATCCACTGGTGAGATGTGGGTATTGATGCTTACCTTCCTTTGGAAAGAGGCGTGGGAGCTTGACAGGAACACTACAGCACAGGTGGCTGTGCTCATGCAAATGCTCAGACACTTGGCCTTTTCAGGGGAGATAAATGCTAGAGTGACACGATGAAAAAGGTGCACGACTTACAATAAATGAAACTTCTCATATGCAGTTTACGACAAGACAAAAACACCTCTGGGAAATAGCCTCAACATTTCTTACTTCTGGCGAACGTCTGCAGACCAGGCAATTGTGAACAAAACCTCTGTCCTTCATGTTGGTAGCAGTCATGTGCCCTGAAACAGTCTATTATGTCTGACACAAATGATGAATGTTTTTACAATCTGCACTAAGTTTCAGGCTTTACAGGGTCTAGTGATTATTCTCTGTGGCCAAAAGTTGTCCTAAAACCTGAAGCCTGGGCTTGCCTAAGCCAAAAATTAGAAAGCTACAGCTGTAGACTTGAAGTGCTTCCTGGAACGAAATATCAGCCTTGCAAAGGTGAAGGCAAAGTGAATCTTCTCAGAGGTCAGGAGAGCCGCTTACCAAAACTGATGTAAGCAACTGGGATGTGGTGGTCTGCCTACACTCACCTCAAACCTCCACCATCTGCTGGAAGATAAGAAGTGATTCCAGCATTACTGCACTTTTCCCACTCCACATAGTTTGCTGTGTAAGGGTATGAGAGATTTCAGTGCAGTTTCAGTGGTGATGAATGATAACTTAGTGGTTCTAGGTGAGGGTTTTGGCAAACAGACCATTTTGTTGCCCATGTGGAAGAATAAAGGCTCCTGATGAGAGCTAGAGCCATTGTGTCTCTGAGTGGTGGGTTTACAAATCCCATAGTCACCACAGAAAAGTACCACAGGAGGTCCCTGGTCCTACCCCCCATTTAGAGCAGGTCACTACCGCCCGCAGGCCAGGCTGCTGGGCACAGGGGTCCATCACAATTACACAGAGTGGCTGCTCCCACTTCTTCCTCTTGCTTCCAGCAATGTCCATTGCTCAGAAAGAAAAGAGGGGAAGCATGTGTTCCTTTGTCATGGAGCCCCTCTGGTCACACTTGCAAATATCCTGAGGTCTGGAAAAGGTGTTCCACCATGCAGTGTGGCTCGACTGCTTCAGTAGCTCCACTGTGCCTTCGGTACATCCCGCTGTGTCAAACACCACTCTGCCTCCAGCTGGCCCCTGCCCAGCCTGGCAGCCTTGCACAGAGCTGGCCCTGACCCACTGAGGTTCTTTTGCCTGTGCACCCTGATCAGACTGTGCACAGTAGCTCTGCATCCTCCGTTTTTAATGGTGGCCACCTCAGGGCTATTTTTAAAAGCAGGCTTTTGTCTGCAAGGAATACGAGAAAATTGGGCTTCTCCGCTGTTCCCACAAGCTCTCAGCACAGCACTCTCTCGGGTGCTTGGCTTGAAAAAAATACACAAGTAGCCCTACTTAACATTAAGGGTACACGTAAGTCCTTTGTTGACTTAGAGTGAACAGCAGCAAAGCAGCTGAAAACACTGACCCAGGTCACAAGAATGAGGGAAAAAACAGCTACCGAAGTCTCCAACTCAGAATCCCACCCTGGGACATGGCTCCTGAGAGCCTGGCAATTTTCCAGGTCGTGTCCTGAAACTCTTTCTTTATCTAGAAACCAGGGATCACACTTTAATGCCTGATTTCAGTTGCTCCCCCGCTACACTTCCAAGAAATCCTAGCAGTTGGGAAAACAGGTTTCTTTCCCTGCAAAAACGAGCAATTGCAAGGGGAACTGTAGATTATAGCTCCATTTAATTCTCCAGGCTGGTTTCCAAATTAACTATATTTCTCTGCAGTACAGAAACCCTTGTATATAATCATAAGTATCCTGTTCTAAAGCAGTAAGCCATCAGTAATGGTCATTCCTTAATTAAGCTCTAAGGAGCATTTTCAGACTGTTCTAAGCCAAGCAAGTTTCTCTCTGCTGTGTTTAAACACGCGTTACCTGTAGGGGCCAGGATGATGGGTATCTCATAAATAGAAATGATCACATTCAACTAGTAAACCTTGTCCCACATTATTTTTACCTCCAAATTAAAGCATTTTAAAAAAAAATGTGCAGAGTTCAGGCTTCCCTGAACAGGTGCATAGTGCTAATACTCATTTGCTTACCTTAACTATGATGTTGATTCTATCTTAATTGGCTTTATTGAGTTCATTCACCCTGGGGGCTACATTTGGCTTCAGATCATTATTCTCTTTGATTGCAGCAATTGAATACCAGAGTGCAAACAAAGCATGTGTGCTCTTATTTAAGAAGGTGTGATTGCTTTCTGATCACATTATTTGTGGTGTGAAATAAACTATTGTTTTATTCATTTCATTTATTTTGGGGACGAGGCGGTGAACCTCATCCCACGAGCTACAAATGAGCAGATTTTTTTTTTTATTCTTTTTTTTTCCCATCTAAAGAGTTAACGGTGGGTTTGATGTGGTTTTTCTTTCCCCTTCTACCCAGGCAGTGATTAGATTGTCCAGCAGGTGGCTGGCACTCGCCGGCGGCTGCCACGGAATTACCGCAGTCAGTTGAGCGAGCCTCCCCTCATCATGGGAAGCAGGGGGAGAATTGACGTCCAAAAGACCCTGCCTGTAGGATCCGAGGCATCAGCGGAGCTCTGCTTTTCTTTCTCCCTCCAAATGCAGCTGGTGAATGCAGGTGCCGAAAGGGGGAAGAGGCTGGCAACGCAGCGTGAGAGCAACTGCTGAAAGTTCCTGCTTTTTGCAATTCCCTGGGTTTGGACTCGGTTCAGCTCAGCAGACCTGAAGCTGGGAATTGAACGAGCCTCAGTTTTGAAAATACCTCCCATTTACTGGTCTCTGAATTTTATAAATGGCCTTCCAGAGCCGAGGAATACCTAACTGCACGACAAGTCGATGAGGAAAAGACAAGTTCCAGGATTGAAACTCTGCCGGAAGATGTTCTCTTTTCACCTCGTGGGAACAGTGCTGTTGAGCAAGCTGCAGTTGCTTTTTGATTTGCTTATTGGTAAGATGTGTTGCAAAGTGATATGAGTTTTAAACTCTTCTGGCTGTTTAAAGCCAGCAAGTAGCAGCGAAATCAAAGCAAGTAATTTATTTGAGGACTTTTAAAGGGGAAAGCTGTCCTCTGAGAAGAGGAAAGTAGGACAATGGCCTCCGGAGAATGCCTTCTGCTAGACCTAGAAACAGAGAACTTCATTCTCTACAACATTTCTATCAACCAGAGTACAAACTTCTCCCTCCTCGGTGATGACTGGTTCTACCCAGCGTTCCTCTACGCCATCCCCACCATCTACGGCATCATCATTCTGATAGGCCTTATTGGCAATATCACTCTAATTAAGATCTTCTGTACTGTGAAATCCATGAGAAATGTCCCTAATTTATTCATCTCCAGTTTGGCTCTGGGCGACCTGCTGCTTTTAGTGACCTGCGTGCCCGTGGATGCCAGCAGATACCTCGCTGATGAGTGGCTGTTCGGCAGAACTGGATGCAAACTTATCCCCTTCATACAGCTCACCTCTGTAGGGGTGTCAGTCTTTACTCTCACTGCTCTCTCAGCTGACAGGTAAGCTGGCTGCTGCAGCCTTCAAAAGAAGCCTGCGTATTTGTGCCTGTATAAAATAGAGGATTTTGGATGTGTACTTGCAGGTAACATGTTTGTAGTGAAGGGAAAAAGAGCAGCTTTGGTTAATTTCTAGTGATTATGAGCACACAAGTTGTGGAGGATGCAGACAAACACAGAATACTCTTTCTAAGCTAAACTTAAAGCAAAACAAGAGCAGATCAAGCTAAATTCTAGAAAGAGAAAATACCAGTAAGCACATTCTGTTAAAAGATAGCATATTCATGTTTGCCAAAAAGATAATTGATCCACATTTTATGAAGTGCGATGGCACTGGAGCAGCAATTTAAAGTACAGTTAGAATCAATTCTTTCCAGTGGCTTGCTTCCTTAAGGCTAATTACATCTGAGGCAATATTCCATGAAATATGTGCCAAATATTCAAACGAGGATGCCTAAAGCCAGGAATCTCAGTTCACTATAGCCAGGATATTTCCCTTGATTAAAATGTTTGCCCCTTATCCAGTCAAAATGGATCTGTGCTGTTGGTTCTGAAACTTTTGTTTTCCAATGGTCTTCACTAAAAATGCCATGTAATAAGTATGCTATTTTAGAATATTGGAAAACAAATTGGACTTTAACAAATTATATGCTTCTAATAAACCAGCTCTATTTTAGATTTCTGTGAGGCTTTGGAAAACTGTCTCGGAGCACTGAGATTTAAATGCAAAAGCCATTTTAATTCAGATGTTATTCAGAAGGATTAAGCGTACCTCTCTGGAAGGATTTTAAGTATTTACCAGACTGTTGGCTTTTACAGAAACTCCTGTGTACCTTAGAGAAGCTGGGTTATTTTGTTTCTAATTTGGACTTCAGAAAGATTAAGGAATACATCGTCATTATGCTGAAG
Organism: Chloroceryle amazona; assembly: GCA_027560015.1. Lineage (NCBI taxonomy): Eukaryota > Metazoa > Chordata > Aves > Coraciiformes > Cerylidae > Chloroceryle > Chloroceryle amazona. The sequence goes on along the minus strand of JANHFX010004980.1, from coordinate 3,947 downwards.
TTTAAAAGTATCACAGAAGTACTAAGATAATTCGATAAGAATTTTTTTTTTCAGTTTTGATCTGATCAAAAAAAGACCTGGGATTGTATTTCTTGGTCACAAAGAATTTAAACTGAGCTTGCTTTAGATAGCCCCTTGCATGCCACCCTGTGTCTCTCCTCCTAACCTACTTTGAAACACCAGACTATTTTCGTTCAGTTTTCAAGCTAGTTCCTATACATGTTTCAATGCACAGCAGGTGGTCCCAGGGAAAGCAGGTGACTCCATAGTGTTTCAGAGACAGAGCACTCAATATGTTTATTAATGACTCTACGGTGGTATACGTATAAAAATAGCATTAAGAAAGAAAAAAAGAAAGGTGTGTATGAAAAAGACAGGTGACAAACAGGCATTTGTGTAGATTAAAGACTTCAAACAATTTGATGTAAAAGTGTTGGGAATATTGCACAGTAGGAATATTGCACAAATCTAGTAAGAGATCACCAACACTTTTTTTCCCAAGTTCCATGTGGTGACTAGTTCCCTGCTCTTAAGGAGATGTTAGGAAAATAGGGTATTACCCCAGGAAGCTAATCACTCCAAAGCTGTAATGTAAGTTGTTTTAAGGAGTGTCAAGAAAAGAAACCTGCATCTTCAAGAAGATTGTTAGAGACATTTGTTGCTATCTGATCACATGCCACATAAAGTAAACATTGAAGATGCTTTTACTGAGCAGCACATCTACAGTGTTTTTTACCTGAAGGCAGTGACCAGAACAGGAAACAACAACCGTGTGGGGTTTGGGCAAGCCTGGGGTTTGGTGACTTTGAATTCTGAACTTCAGCTTCATCTGGATCCTGTTAACCATTGCACTGCACTGGTGATCAAACGTTGCCATACTTCTTCATGCCACTCAGCTATAAAGGAGGCAGGCATGAACATAAGGGAAGATTTTATGTTCCCATTTCCAAGGGAACATTTTACTGTCCTCTGATGCACCTGTACACTGCAGAAGGAAATCATAACAAAACGTTAACCTTTATTAGATCTATGAATCTTAAATGAAGTGCTTTGAACTACAAATATTTATAGGATCCTGCTCTGGCAGGGGGGTTGGACTCAAAGATCTCCAAGGTCCCTTCCAACCCCTGACACCCTGTGAAATATACTGAGTTTGTTGAAGTTTCTCTTTTGGTATATTAACAGCAGTCCTAAGATAATCTTGTTAGAAATAATACTGTCTATATTTTGTCAGATCACTGCCCATTAGACTGCCTTTATTTTCTTAAAGCTGTCACCCTGAACTCTAGACCCCAGTATTAATCACATCAGAATCATCAGGAAAATAAACTTAAAATATACAGGGACAACTTCCAAGATGCAAGTTGACTGACCAGCATAGTGGTGCTCGCCTGGGTCTGTGAGGGCACTGGCAGCCCAATGCCTTGTTGTGACTCCTGGGGCAAGGAGATGCTGATCTTGGCGCCTGGGGTGGTTTCATAGACAACCCTTTCCAAGGTCTGATGTGGCATTGCACAAAGGATGAGTGGCAGCTCAACCCTGCAGGGAAACACCTGAAGTAGACAAGGGCATGGTTGTGAGACCAGGGTAACGCATGGACTCAGCAGTCCAGCAGGTAACACTGCTCAGGCACAGCTCATCTCACTTGGATTTGAGTGTCTAAGGTGAAGGGCTGCTCGAGGATAGTCAGCAAGGTGTTCCTTAGTCCACGGAAGGAGGAGCCTCCAGAGGAGAAAGGATAAATCACTATTTCAGGATATCCATGTCCCTCCTTGCCTATAAAGGAAGCCATGCTATTTAGCACAGATTAGATGCCCACATTTGAGATGGCTAATGTTCAGTGAGGTGAACTCTACCCAAGATGCACACAGGAGATGTGTTTGTCGCTGTTCTCAAGTCAAAGCCATAGACCATGGGAGAGGGAAAAAATCCCTCCTAAACTATTTGCTGTGAATGGCATTGCATGGCACTGTGTCAGAGGAAAGGGAGACTTGACTAGTGCACCACAGACCTTTTAGCTGTAATTCAACTTTTGAAAAAAACTAATAATAAACCCCCCTCAATTTCAGTGTCCTTCCATTGAAAAAAGCAAGTGGGGACAGCTACAGGTATTACAGAAGATATTATAGTGATGTCTAGAGAGACTTGGCATTGCAGCAGTCCAGAATCTGTTGTGTAAAGAAAAGCCCCAGAGTGTGATCCAACAAGGTCATTGCCAGAGATATAACCATCGAAGCACAAGATGAAAGGTAGTGGGCAGGTGTGACAGGCAGATGCAGTATGTGAGAGAGCTGCCAGATGTAGGCTACGTGTTACAACAATTGTACAAATCCTCTCGGTTGCTTTGGATCACCTTCTGAAAATGAGGGACACAGTTCTAATAGATTTTTGTACCACCCACATCACGGGCACAAGGGTATGCCTTCCTGAGGTACACTTTCATTCTTTCCATTTCCCCTTTCCCATATGTTAGGCAGGGTTCCTAACAGGGAATCTCTCATCTGCTAGTGACTGCAAACACTCAGCAAAGTCCCTCTTTCCAACACAGAGCACTAAAGCTGCTCAGTGGTTTGGCCTGTCAAGACCTAGTGGTTGTCCAGAGGATTAACTGCACCCTTGCAAACTTTTTTTCAAGGAGAAACAGAGGGACAAACTCCTGATCTCAACTTTTCCTGCCAGCAAGGTACTCCACATGGATACCTGTACAGGATCCTGGGCATGGCCAAGGATCCCTGGGGGCTCGGGTTGGCTCTGTGTACAATTGTGAGATTGCACCAGGCTGGAGTTCAGTATTTGAGAGAGTGTGTGAGAAAGGGCACAAAAGGGTTAACAATATTAGCAATGTATTTTCTGGAGGACTAGCCCACTGGCTGCGTGATGCTTGTATCCATCTAGCTGTGTTTGCAGGAGCAGTGGGAGCTGTTGGTGAAACCTGTTTTCCTGCAAGCTTGGCAAGTTTGCAGAGCAACCAGGAGAGGGTTAAGGCCCGTGGTGTGTTTACTGCCACCCTCCATGAGTGATAAGGCGCCAGGGCTGAGTATACAAGAGCAGGGAAGCAAGCAGTCGATGAGTGTGTTATGCCTGTTTGTGTGTTTTAGACTGTAAGTGAGATTGGCAGGGGAAGGACATCTGTCTGCTCTGCTGCTCTGCCCTGTGGAGACGTCAGATTTCTTCAGCTACTGCTCGGCTCATGCCAGCAAAGGAGCTTGGTTTCATCTGCTGGCCTGCCCTCCTCTTCCTCAGTGCAAGGGGAAAGAATGTAGAGGTGCCTGTGAGAGCGGTGACACCTGGGCTGCTAGCCCAGGCAGAAAAGCCAAAGCTGGCCCAGCAAGTGACAGGAAATTAAGGAAAATCTTTTCACAGCAAGAGGAAAAGCAGCCCGTTTAATTGCCATTGTCATGGGAGATGTCTTTATTCAATTGACTGTTTCCCCGTGACTGACAGGGTTTATACATTTGCATTTGAATTACCCAAGCTGTCAAGCACTGATCAGACTTCCCCGCAGTTTTGCTGACATAGTAAAAAATTGAAATGCCCTCATGAAAGGTGCTCATGCAGTGAAACCTTCCCGAAGTGATGCTGTTTTCACAAGCACACAGCGGAGTAAGTGTGAAGTGTAATTAGAGTTTACAAGCAGCATCTTGATCGTAAGCACCTTGGATTATCTGGGTTTTAGCACTGGAAAGCTGCAGCAATGCCTGCCAGCTGGAGCTGCCTTCTGGCCTGTGGTGAAGAGGAGGGAGAGTGTAGTGAGAGACAGGAGAGGACATTACACATGAAGTTAAGTGGCTTACCTTGGGAAGATGAGCTGCAGACAGCAGGAACTGCAGTCATGTGGGAGACCTGAATCACAGAATCACAGAATGCCAAGGGCTGGAAGGGACCTTGAAAGATCATCCAGTCCAACCCCCCTGCCAGAGCAGGGTCACCTACACCAGGTCACACAG